>JAABOM020061291.1:0-11135 GCA_011800125.2 Solanum clarkiae
GACCACATGGTCTATTATATGTATTTGATACCTGATCAGGCAGCGAGACCGCATTACTCTATGTATGACATGACTATAGGCAGCAGGACCGCAGCGGAGACCTTGTCGGCCCGCATTTATGTATATGTACAAGTGAAAATATCTTTGCATTGTTGTCTGGGTTGCTATTGGATTCTTTTTTGCAGGTGCGGTTAGTTAATAAAATAGAGGAAACTCTGCCGAAATTTCGGTAGATTTCCAGGTCGGTTTCATTGGGAATTTAAGGTTAGCATGTGTCTAAGTGTCCCTATCGGACACGGGTCACTACCCTTGGGGGGGGGGGCGGCGTGACAATAATTAACAATCAGACTACTCAATTAATGTTGATTACGCGTTCAATCAATCAATTTATTGTCTATTATAAATAGATTACTATGTAATTGTACAAAATCACCATCAAACTCAACTTTAAATACCATAATACATCAAAATTATTTTATTTATCATTTAATATGATTTAGATAACAATTAATAATCAAATTACTCAAACTAATGTCGATTACGCGTTTAATTAATCAATTTATTGTTTATTGCGAATAAATTAGCATATAACTGTACAAAATCGCCACCAAAATCAAGTCCGAGTACTATATTACATCAAATTACTTCATTTATCATTTAATATAATTTAGATAATAATTAACAATTAAATTACTCAATTAATATTGATTACACAGTTAATTAATCGATTTATTGTTTATTGCGAATAAATTACTACATAACTATACAAAATCTCCACCAAAACCAATTCTAAGTACCATAATATATCAAAATTACTATATTTATCATTTAATATGGTTTATATAATAATTAAAAATTAAATTACTCAATTAATATTGGTTACACGATTAATTAATCGATTTATTGTTTATTGCCAATAAATTACTATGTAACGATAAAAAGTCCCAACCAAAATCAATTCTAAGTATTATAACAGACCAAAATAACTTTATTTATGATTTAATATGGTTTATTTAATAATTAAATTACTTAATTAATGTTGATTATGCAGTTAATTAGTCAATTTATTGTTTATTGCAAATAAATTAGTACCTATCTGTACAAAATCGCCACCAAAATCAAGTCTAAGTGCTATCATAGTTCAAAATTACTTTATTTATTATTTAATATTGTTTAGATAATAATTAAAAATTAAATTACTCAATTAATATTGATTACATTGTTAATTAATCGATTTATTATTTATTATGAATAAATTAGTACGTAACTGTACAAAATCGCTACCAAAACCAATTCTAAGTACTATAATACTTCAAAAGTACTTTATCTATCATTTAATATGGTTTATATAACAATTAACACTCAAATTACTCAATTAATATTGATTATGCAGTTAATTAATCGATTTATTGTCTGTTATGAACAAATTATTATGTAATTGTACAAAATTGCTATCAAAGTCAATTCTAAGTACTATAGTACATCAAATTGCTTTATCTATCATATAATATGGTTTAGATAATAATTGACAATCAAATTACTCAATTAACAATTGATTACGCATTCAATTAATCAATTTATTGTCTGTTATGAACAGATTACGACGTACTCGTACAAAATCACCATCAAACTCAACTCTAAATACCATAATACATCAAAATTACTTTATTTATTATTTAATATGGTTTAGACAATAATTAACAATCAAATTACTTAATTAATATTGATTACACATTTAATTAATCGATCTATTATCTGTTATGAACAAATTACTATGTAATTGTACACAATCGCCACCAAAATCAATTCTATGTACCATAATACATCAAAACGATTTAGATAATAATTAACAATCAAATTACTCAATAATTTGCTAATTTCTCAACAATTTCAACAATTGTTAAATCAGACAACTCACTTGCTGAGAATTTTGTTCAACAACAACAACAATTGCTAAATCAGACATCTTACTTGTTAAGATATTTTTAAGCAATTACAATAATTGTTGTTGCAGGCTATCTACTCGCTAAAATTATTTTCAGCAATTACAACAATTGCTAAATTAGACATTCTACTTGCTAATATATTTTTAAGAAATTATTATGTAATGATATCCACTTGCTAATTTTTTTAGCGACTACAACAATTGCTAAATCAAACCTCCTACTTGCGAAGATATTTTTAAGCAATTGCAATAGTTGTTGCCGGAGGCTATCCACTTGCTAAAATTATTTTCAGCAATTACAATAATTGTTAAATTATACATTCTACTTTAATATTTTTTTTAAGCAATTAATGTGTAAGGATATCTACCTGTTAATTTTTTTAGCAATTACAACAATTGTTAAATCAGACAACTTATTTCTAAGATATTTTTAAGCAATTGCAACAATTATTGTCGGAGGCTATTTACTTGCTAAAATTAATTTCAGTAGTTACAACAATTATTGAGTTATAGATTCTACTTACTAATTTTTTTTTTTTAGAAATTGTTATATCAATTTTCAACAACAAAGATTAAACACTAACATATTATATAATTAACTAAAAATATAATAACATAAAAGTCCAATATCAAACCACCATTCAAAAAAACATAAAAGAAAAGTAGTCTGTCTATCAACTTGAAAGATAGCTACAACCCACGATAATTTTCGACAACCCACTCTACTGTTGGAGCTCTTTGAAGTGTTGGCTATCCCTTTAACACTTGATAGTGCCTTAGAAATCTAGGTTGTTCTCCTTTCTACACCAATAGGATTGTAAGGGTCTGAGATTCTCAAAGACGACTTGATGCCTCTTTTGGACATCTGTGGCATGATGTATGTATCTAGAGTCTCTACGTTGGCAATCAACTGATTCATTTGTTCAGACATATTTTTACATCCACAAGCACACGAAAGTACTCTAGAGGTACCAACACCAATAATCAATTTTTTTTCCAAAGTGTAAGGAGCTCTAAACCACCAGCAGTGCCACTATCAGCACAATCAGCACCATCACCAATAGTACCACCACTAACACCAACACCAGAAACACCAACAACTTCACCAGCACTACCAACATCACTAACATCACCACTAATATAAAAATATTTTTTAAATATTGTTGCATCACCATTCGCAATACTAGCGATAACTTCATCAATAGCTCTCGAAGCATCAAAGTCCCTTTCAACCACAGACAAATCTCTTTTAATAGCTGATGCTCCAACCAAATCCTCTTGAAGCTTTTCAATCATGGGATCTATTTTGTCTTCTTCCAATGGAACAAATTCAGAAATAAATTTTATCTCCAAAGGAGCTATCCACAGTTACACAATCTATGCATAAAAAAATAAATGTTAATGTAGAAGTATGAATAATATCCAACAAGTGTGATAATTGCACTAATTATTCTGTTTAACATCATAATTGTTGTACCTTTTTCAGCAACTACTATGATAGCTATAACGATTGCTGAAGACATGCATAACAATTGCTGAAATTATCTCAGCAACTATTGTGAAAGCTACAACAATTGTTGAGACTAGAAACAGACTCGTCAAATAATTAAATGTGATAATTGCACTAAATATTCTGTTTAACATATTTTTGCAACTACTATAATAGCTGTAACAGTTGTTAAGGATAGACATAACAATTGCAGAAATTATTTCAGCAACTGTTGTGACAACTACAATAATTGTTAAGACTAGGCACAACAACTGCTGAGACTAAACACAAGCTAGCCAAATAATTATTGAATATAATACAAAATGAGAATGAGAAGTTTTACTGAGTGATGAGAGATCAAACAAATCATCAATTTTAACAAAATTATTTTTCGTTGCATTCAGTCATCTAAGAATTCTCAAACAAATTTTTTCATTCGATAAATTTTTAAACAGATTTCGAAGATGGAGAATAGCTTCAAAATTCCAAGCCTATATAAAATAATATCATCACAAATCAAAATAATGAACCAAACATTAATAAAGATAAAATAATATTGGACAAGGTTTACCATGAAAATCCAAGGAAAGCCAAAACGATTGATTTCTTTCACTATTGGGTTCAATTCCTTCAACAGATATTCAATAGTGAGTATGAAGATTTTCCTGGCCCTATGAATGGGCACGAAATTCTATACTATCTGTGAAAAAGTCAATCCAGTCAACAGGAATTCTTGTGCTTTAATAGCGTGCACAAAGAATACTGTGCACGAACCAAGGTAAGCATAGTGACTTCTTGTAACTTCTCGCAATCTCTTCGGAGTCTAGAAGGGAAATCAAATCTTTCTCTTTGAATTTTTTTCCGATTAACTTACGTAAGCTTTTCAACAACCTTAGAACTCTTGGATGACTTCTCCAACTAAGTAGCAACACTAAGAGTATGATGACAGTTTAAACTTGTCATGATTGTAAATTCTTTCATGTGACAATAATTGATCTAAATTGTATTTTTTCATCACAAATAATTTTTCATCGAAGAAGTTTATATACTAATCTCATAGAAAACTTTGGAACATTTTCCTCAGATACGTCTAAACTTACCAAATATACTAGATCGAAAGTATCTTTTCAAATGTTGTGCCACTAGAATCTTTCTAAAATCAAAAAAAGATTTTCTCATACTCGATCGAATAAAAATATCACCTTTTAAATCATAATTCTGATTGTCCAAGAATGTCTGCAAACCATAGTTTGAAAATTTAATATTTGTAACTGTAGCAACATCTGTTGAAGGGATGTTAGGAGGGGAATCATCAGTAGAAGCAGAACGGATATTATCTGATTTGTTTATTTGTTTTGAAGCTGAATCACCATTGTCACATATATTTTCTTCTTTTTCTTCTTCTTATTTTGAAGAAGAACCAGCTTTATTCCTTATCAATTGTGGTTGAGCCTCAGACCCTTATTAGTTTGTTTAGGACTTGAGCCTAGATCCTCTTCATATACCATTGTGGCATCAAAATATAAAGTAGATACTTGTGCTTCCACTACTGTTTCTGCTTCTACTTCTTCTTCTATTTGGGATTGTGGATTAAGTCTGCTAGATTTACGAAGAGGTTTGCTAGAAATATTTTTTCTTTTTGTTCGAGTCATTTTATCTACACAGATGAAATAAAACTAAATTAGCATAACTAATTCTCCAATAAAATAAAAAAACAAACTACAGTAAATTATTTAAGATGCATCAATAACTGAAGTTATTACAATAACAATTCAAGGTGACAATTTAAGAAATTAAAAGTACAGCTACTAAAGCAGTAGCAACTGCTTAAGTAATTGTACTTTTAATTTCTTAATTTGCTACCTTAAGTTGTTGTAGCAGTAATTTCTATCTTAAGTTGTTATTGCAACAACAACTTAAGGTAGCAATTTAAGAAATTAAAAGTACAACTACTTAAGTAGTTGCTTAATGAACTACTTAAATTGCATCAAAGGTTACAACTGGAGCAATTTAACTACAATAACTTTAACTTAAGTAGTTATTGAGTCAATTCAAGTTACTATAACAACTTAAGATTGCACGTTTAGCGATTGTTTTATCAAGTACTTCAATTATATGGACTTATTAAGCAACAAAATGATTTTTCTACAATAACTTCATTAAGTTCAATTGATTTTCGTTCATCACTGTCATAATACCACCACAGTAATGAATACAAGTACAACTACTTAAGCAGTTTCTTAAGAGTTGCTTAATGAACTACTTAAGTTGCAGCAAAAGTTGCAACTCAAGGAGGAATTTAACTACATTAACTTTAACTTAAGTAGTTCCTGAATCAATTTAAGTTACTACATTTAAGGTTGCAAGTTTAGCAGTTGTTTTATCAAGTATTTTAATTATTGAGGATTATTAAGTAGCTAAATGATTTTCTACAATAATTTTATTAAGTTCAGTCGATCTTTATTCATCACTGTCACGACACTACCACAGTAATGAATACAATATTATTAGGGCCAAAAAATAGAATAATCTATGAAATATTTGAAGAAAGAAATAAAAACAAACAATAAACATAGATGTGTATATTCTTCTTTTTTCTTTTCAATTTCCAAGTACTCCAAGACTTTTTTCTCCTTAATTTGGATGTGGGATGCCACTTTTATCGTTACATTATTTTTCTGCAAATCTGTAGTGAATATATGAACTTATACATGTGTATCGATAATAATTATGTTGGTTGCAATTTTGCCACTTATTCAAGTCTCTTTGTTTTAGTTTTTATTTTCTTAATATTATTTTACTGCTAATATAACAATGCTTATGGTGTGTATCTCCTTGTTTTAGATAAATATGACTTGGAAGAAGATTTGAGCTTAAGTGAAATCAATCAAAAGAATTTAAAAAAAAAGAGTTGAAAGAGGAATTATGAAGAATTTGAATTTGCAACCTAGAGCACTCAACTATGTGAGGTCAATAGGTATGGTCAAATTTCACCATTGTGAGGTCTGTTTCCAGAATATGAAGTTTCTTATTTTGAACTTGTGAGTCGCAATTGCGAAGATTAACGAGAAAATATGAATGTCGCATATATGATTGACCAGTCCCAATTTCAAATAGAAATTTTTTTCACAATTGAATGATCCCAAACTTATAAGTTGCTTGTAAAACACATCTTTGGCAACAATAAGTCGCAAAACACAATTCTTAAAGAAAAAGGTTGTACACATGTCACCGGGATTGAAGAATCAACGCTTTGGAAAGAATTTTCTTATGCTTGTATTCTTTCTTTCTTCATTGTTCTATACGTTGAATATTTTCATAGTGATTTTTATTCTAAGCGTGAAGTTTGTCTACAACTTTTTGAGTTTCAGTTATGCCTCTTGTTTTGCTTAATTATGTATTGCATGATTTATTCATAATTGAGTTCTTGATTTTTTTTTTTTAATTAATCTTGTTCTTGAACATTTTCAAAGCGATTAGCAAACCCTTGGACTCACCCATATACTTCAAGTTAAATTTGTGGTTGGAAAGATTAATCAGCAAGATTTTGAGGGTGTTAATCCTCATCTAATAAGTTCTGTTTAGGGAAAAGTTGAATTTACATGTCATATATCAATATCTTTTACTTAATAATTTGTATATATTTGAAAAAAGTCATCCTAAAATAAATCGTTCAATTCTTGAAAAATAGTGAGTAATTGTATAGACTAATTATATAGGGATTGAGTGTAGAATTTAGATATTTTTGTCATTATTTATAGAATCTTGTCATGCATTGAATTGTTACTTGATCATGTTCTCCCAAGTATCTTGCTTGTATCTATTGATCAACTTAATTATTTTTGAGATTGGTAAAAGATAAATAATCTCAAATTTACTTTTGATTTGTATAGAGTTGTTGTCATGACTCAAGCTAAGCTCTAGGTGTGACATGACAATTAGGATTCTCGTGGAAATCCCAACCAAGTCTCTAGCATATTATAAGCATTCATAAGGCAAATAAAGTATCATCACGGTCTATAAGGAGAGATGGAATGAGGCTCATCTCAATCATCATAGGAGTAAGGAAGCAAATCTTATCCAAAATGGAAAGAAAACATAGACTCTTACGTTCACACGGGGCTCTACTAGTCAACATAGATGAGGGCCTAAGACAAGTTCATAGCTCACCCATAGATATAGTACCAACATCAAACAAAACTAAAAGAAACAAGAGTCATGAAAGGTTTGCTCTTGGACAATAAGGACTCACCAATCAATCAACCTTCGATAAAATCGCCAACTAACCACGAGAATGAGATAGAGCATCTATTTCTACATTATGATATAATGTAGGAAAGAAGTGTAAGTCCCTACATGTGAAAAGTATGAAAAGTGCAAGAAATGAGTTTGGGAAATTTTCTAAGTGTCAGCTGTTATGAGGGCTCTCGTGGGCCATAATTGGTTTCACGAGCCGTAACTAGTTCTCGTGGATTGAAGGTCAAGCTTGGTGAAAATGATGATTTCTGAAGTAGGGTATACGACTTATCAGACGACCCACGAAATAACATATGATCCCTAAGTCAGGTCATAGCATGTGATCAAAGAAAAGTTTTTAAGAGTCTAAAATGGCATCAGATGAGACCCTTACCTACGACCTATAAGTTGGATCACAGCCTGTAAATGGGGTCTCGTGGTCCTGTTTGACAGACTTTCAAGAAGGGACTTATCAATAAATGCCTATAATATACAATTTTGATCCTCAAGAGACCCTTTGTCAGCCCTCATAACTCTAATCTCTCTCATTCCTCTCATTCTCAAAATACTATATGTCCCAAAATCCTCTCAAAATACTCCTAAGTCCTCCAAGGCTTCAAGAAGAAGAAAGGAAGCTAGGGTTTTGAATTTTCTCAACTCTAAGTCCGATGTTCCTCCACTAAATTACTAAGGTATGTGGGTTTTGTTTGTGGAGACCTTTCCTCCACAAGCTCAGCCATTTCTCTTCTCCTTTGTGCTTTCTCAAGTTATGGTAGTACATAATGACTTTATGAACTCTTTTACATGAAGATAATATGAAGTATTTTATGTTGGCTTATCCTTGTGCATATTATGAAGTTAAATATCATGTTAAATTTATGATATATATGAGGTTTGATGATTCCCTAACCAAGTCTTTAGTAATTTCTGGTGGGTTCTTTGAATAATGAATAAGTGATTCTATTTTGTAACTCTCATGGCATTGCTCATGATTAACATGGTTTTAAGTTATTTATATATACTCACCATGGTTTTAAATAAGATCTATGCCAAGCTTCTATGATGTGAGGGCCTTATGGAAAGATATGCAAATTATGAATGATATAAATTGGAGGGCTACTATGCATGTTATGAAACATGAAAGTATTATAAAAGTCATGAAAGTTATGAACGTTATGAAGCTCTATCTTTGATATATGAAGCTTTGGTTTTGATGAGCTACTCTATGAATTATGATGATATTATGATGTTTTGCATATTATGGCTATAAATATGATTTGAATATTCCTTGGACTGTGACCTAGCATGGGGAGAACCTTGGTAGTTAACTATTGCCCTATAACTATATTGCCACTAAAGCTTTGTAAATTAGCAAATGGATCCATATAGCTAGGATTACATAATTGGCCAAAAAGGGTGGAGTTCCGTAAGGCACATATTAATTGAAAACCGAATAGGGTGGTGTTTCCATATGGTTGTTAAAGTAAGATTAACCAAAAAGGGTGGAGTCCCTGTAAGGTGTTTATGGAGCATTTATCCGAAATGGGGAGGCTCCTTTAAGGTAAGTTCTTGGTTTACCTTGGCAAAGTAGACCACTCCTCATCGAGTGTGGAGTCAACATTGAGATTTCAAGTAGTAGCTCACTTCATCTTATATGTCGATTATGGTCCCTTCCCATATATGTAGGATATGTTAAGTGACATGATGATTCCTTATGCATACTTTGATTACGGTATTGAGAATACATGGAACATTGAGCTTACATCCGATGATTTACTATCATGCATATTATTTAATCATAGCTTATATTGTTTGTTGTATTACACCCCGCATACTCACTATATTCCAAGTACTAATGAATACTCTTACCTATATGGTCTAAACATGTAGGGACTGGAGCTCCTTTCCATCCTCCTCCTCCATGTTGCTAGGCGGTTCATGTGAAGATTAGCTATTGGTGAGTCCTCCACTTCCGAGGCTTATATCCATTTACTTTCATTATTTTATATAGACCTATCTATTTTTGGATACTATCTTTTGAGGGTAAGCCCATGGGATTTCTTGGCCCTTTTTCTATTCATGATTAGAGATGTTATTGGATATGATTATGCTATATGTATATGAGCTTGACTCTTTATATTTATGTAATTATGGAAAAATTCCCTTAGTCCCATGTTCCCTCTATGTGTTAATTGCCTATTGTGTTGTTGTGATGGAAGTCTTTCATCCTTATTGCCCCTATAGAGTGAGTCATGCTTACCTACCTCTTAGACTTTACTTGCTATGTGATTCAATTTAATCCTCTTCCCGATAACATCCCCATAACGTGAGTCCAAAGTCTCGCTTCCCCTATAATTATTTGCTTCTTGTTTATTGATTATTTATTCTTTCGCAACAAAGGATGTGCTATTCGAGGCTTGTTTGGGGTTATTTCGGGTTCCCCATTCACCGTGTCATGTCTAGGCTCTAGGCTTGGGTCATGATAAGCTTGGTATCAGAGCATTAGATTTGTAGTGTTCCTCTGAAATCCAACACATTGCATCGGGTAGAGTCTTGTTCAAGGTTGTGAAGCACACTACAAGTATGAGTGAGAGGCTATGAGGTGCTTAGAAAATGGTTCACTTCTTCATACTCTGTGTCATGATTTAGATTTGAAATAAGGTTTGCTATCTCTAATGGGTGGTCTTTTTCTCTTTTAGATCATGCTGCCAAGACAAATGGTGCATAGAGCTCCCACCTCCAAGTGTGAACCAGCCCCTACGACCCCACAAGTTAATCAAGCGGAAAAAGAAGGAGTCACCAACGTCGACTACCAGATTGTGGTCTGTCAAACCCAACCTAGGGTCGTGACCAATGCCTGATAGGGGCACTTAGACATATACTAAATCCAAATTTCCCAATTTATCCGACCTGGAAACTGGCCAGAATTTCGGCAGAGTTTCCTCTGTTTTATTAACTAACCTCACTTGCAAATAAAACTCAGCAACGTCCCAGACAACAATACAAACACATATATCTTTATACATATACATAAATGCGGGCTGACAAGGTCTCCGCTGCAGTCCTGCCGCCTAATAATCATGTCATCCATACATAGTGCGGTCTCGCCGCCTGCTCAAGTACCAAAAACATACAACAAACCATATACTCAAGTGTCTCTCATGTACCCATTACCCACTGGTATCCACAGACCTCTAGACAAAGATGCCAAACAGTACGTGCATATATACATGACCCAATTACAAAATAAGTGAACGTGAGAGGCTACCAACAGCGGGCTCCTGAAAAATAAAAAAGCATGAAAGTCATGCATGTCGGACGGGAAAAACGATGGCGACCTCCAGCATAGCGCAATACCACAATATCACACCAGAAGTTTAACCCGAAGTCTCCATCACACATCATGAACATAGTCAGGTGAGCCAGGGAAGAGCACTGCACTCACATGGGCCAGGGAAGACCACT
>JAABOM020061292.1:0-11134 GCA_011800125.2 Solanum clarkiae
AACATAATACATGTGTAGGAAGAGACCATATCCACATAGCCCAAGTAAGTTTTACTTGAACTCCAAGGCATGCCACCCCCTTGGAAGGTAATTGAGATACATACCCCTCAACAAGGTGGATGGGTATACCACCCCCCATTATAATGATCAAGGTACATACCCCTCAACAAGGTAGATGGGCATGCCACCCCCCATCATAGTGGTTGAGGCTTGACACCCCCTCAACAAGGTGGTTGGACATGCCATCCCCCATCAAGGTGTGGTCAACTTGCAACACTATATATACTTTCATGAACTCAATACACACATACAACTCCTTAATCATCTTATAGTGACTTGATTCATAATCCACGCAATAGATCATCAATAGCTCAAGAATCCTTGTCAAAACATTTTATCAAACATTTGGCTGGTGTACAATGCTAGTTCAGAATCATGTAATTCAAGAGTGAAATAATATGAGAAAACATAATGTAAATCAACCCACCAACACATAGTAAAGCCCTCATATAATATACCTTAAAACCCATCATCAAATCTCATAATAGATCATAGTTTCATAGCCCAAAACATGCATAGTCACAATAGACAAACCATAAACTTGAAATAGGTAGACATGTGTTTTTAATCAACATTTCATAAAACCCCAACATAATTTTTAATCATAATTCATAATAAATAATACCCATAAGTAATACAACTTGAAAACATGTAAATTTCATAAAAAGGATGGTTGGGCACCATGGGTGAAAGGACCCAATGGTTGAAACCCATATACCTCAAATTGGGGCTTTCCTTGATGTAGATTTGAATGAGAACTTGAAGCTTGAATGAAGTTCTTGAGATTCGAAATTAAGCTTGGTACACTTGAATTTGGATAAAATATTTGGTTAAGTGTTAGAGAGGGTTTTGAGAGTGCCTTGAGCGATATAGAGTTGAAAAATGGCTAAGTATAGGTGCTTTTATGCATATAAGGGAACGGGGCAAATATCCCAATGTTCTAGGCCGAAATTGAAAAATTAAGGAAGTGATAACACTGCTCCACGATGTGTCCGCATTGCAAAGCCAACGCAGATGTGCACTGAAAATTACAAATTTTGTGAAAATGGAATTTTGCTATGGGTTTTTTAAAATCGGGATTATACCTATTTTTCACTCAATTTTGTCCCCTGATCAAGAATATGAAGTCGAATTTTCGATATCATGCACGAATTTTGAGATATATGGAAATTACAATTATGGGCATTTTCGAGGCACATTTTCGGGGCATTTCAAAGCCTTTAATTTCCATCAAATATTTTGTGATTTCAACTTAATTTTTTTGGTTTTCAACTTGATTTTTGGGTATTTTTCAATGAACTTAAACTTGAGGTTTGATAGTTTCTAACTCGTTTTTCAGTCAAATTTTATAGGTTTTTCAACTATGAGTTATATTTTTCATTCAGAACCTAATTTTAATCTCAATTTTTAGATCCAATATTTTTCAAAATTAATTAAATTTTGAATGATTTTACACCCAGTTCTTAACTATTACGATATAGGCATGTATAGACTCTTTATGATGTATTTGGGAGTTGCTTTTGTGATTTATTCGTTGGGTTAAAGTTTTGTGTGTAGTTCGACCTTGAAGGAGGTTTGACTAATTTTTCTTGGGATTGGGGTTGGGTATTTGAGTACTCGTATGTATTAGACTATGAGATAAGATCATGACATGTTTGTTGGGTGTAATATTATGATATCCATGAAGTATTTATACTTGTTGGCATACCAATTGTGAAATTGATCTGCACTTTTGATTGTGACCTCTCTATTTCATAATTGATATTATTGAGACACTCATGAAATTTATTAAGAACTGTGATGGGTTGTGAAAAGATATATGTTGAGGCATGTCATATACTAAGAAATGAACTTTTAAGTTCAATTATAACTTATGTCATAATTTCGAGAATCAAAAAGATAAACCTTTTAATGATTGAGCTATAGAGACTTATTCATTTATATATATATTGAACATCAAACTATTTATAAAGTTTACGTGTACTCATTCTAATGCAGTTGTACTGCGGAGACTTCTTGTGGTGAATTTCCTTTTTGAAAGAAAACATGACAGCTTTAAAAACTCTTGACCACATGTGGGAGGCAAGGTGATGGATATATTAAGGATGTGTGTGAGGGATATGGTCTGTGAGACCCCTCAGGTCCCCTCAGTCTCTGGAGCCTTCACTTGTGGAGGTGTATATCAAAAGTTGTGCAACAATTTTAATTCCATCTTGTATTGCATACTATCTCATTGTACTACTTGATATTGATTGACTTGATCTACCTGAGGTTATATGTTTACTTTTATTTACGTTATTCTATATAAATTGGTGGCACCATTACCAGACTAGGTTTTTCTGTATGCTGATGAAAATGTTTTTGGTTTATTGCATAGTTTACTTAATCCCTAATACCTAGTCGGTCAAACCTCCTGGATACATATTATTTGTACCCCCCTACTTTTCCCTTTTTGCAGATTTCGGTCAGGGATTCTCCCGAAGAAGTTGATCGATTAGGCAGTTGGTCCTTCTCAAATCTAGTGGTGAGACTCAAGGCTTTGAGTTCCCACTGGACACTATCCTTAGTTTTGTAGTCTTTATTTAATTATTGGAGATTAAGATGTACCGAGTAAATCCAGTATTATGATATATGCTCTTTAAACTCATGACACCAAATTTTGAGATATGAATTGTGTTTTGTGGCTTTGGTTACTTATCTATTTATCTACTCAGTTATCTTCATTCGCGTTTACTTTTATTGTTTAGTAGGGTTTTCAGTGTCTCTAAGTCATAACCCCATTTTTCTGTTATGACAAAGTTGGTACCAGAGCTCTAGCTTTATCGATCTGATGAATTAAAAAGTAGAGTATCTAGTAGAGTCTCACGGATCAGTATGTAGACGTTGGTACCTATATTCAAGAGCCTACAAGATACTTGTTAAGATGAACTTCTTTGGTTGGTTCCTTTAGTGCATCTTTTTCATATCAAAATATTTAGATACTTCTAATCCACTCTTTTTGCATAGATGCCGAGGACTATTACCTAGAGATGTGGATGATAGGCCTATACATCCTATTGAGCCCAGCCTACAGACAAAGTAAGGGTTGTGGGAGAGTCTGAGGATGAGATCGAGCTAGAGGAATAGCACAATCATGAGGACAGACTAGAGAGGCGTCTATTGATCCTATTGCTAGGACCATTCCTAAGCATAAAGAATAGGCCAAGGATCTAGTTCTGTCCCCTATGGTTCCAGATACTACACAAGCACTTTAGGAGCTACTGGTTCGACTATTAGTGAGGTTGGAGGGAATCGTTACCACAAGTGTTCTTTCGGGCACTTCAACTCCTCTCATGTTTGTTGGTCCCTCCTAGCCTATTCAGGGACCTAGTGTTGCATTTTAGACTATAGGATCCTTTTTTGTGCCCTCTATTGCACCACTGGGACTCTCAGCCCTATCGATTTTTCCTAATACTACTATGTCACTGTCTGAGCAGGAGAGCTTCCAGAGGTTTATGAGATTGGATCTATCTAAGTTTGATGGTACATTAGGAGATAGAATTTATGCCTTCTTGACAGAGTTCTAGGATCTATTGTATGTTTTGTGCATCCTAGAGGTTCATGGGGTGGCATACATATCTTATCAATTCACCTATATGGCTAGGAAGTGGTGACGATCAATTTTAGAATGTAGCATAGTCGATACTCCTATGATAGTTTGGAAGCAATTCATGAAGCTATTTAATAAGAGATTCATGCCTTACAACCCTCGTGACTGATGCCGAAATGAGTTTTACAAGATGGAGTAGGGTTCTATGATGACGTTTGAGTATGAGGCCCGCTTTTATGAGCTATCCCATTATGCTATGTACAGTATTCCCACTAAGTGTGAGAAGGTTCATAGGCTAGTGAAGGGTTTTATTGCTTATCTTTGAGAGGATTCGTATGCTAGTGAAGGGCTTCACTTGTTATCTTCAAGAGGCTACAACTTCTCTGGTGCTATTTGGTGGTTTCTTTCAGAGTATCATTGACCATGCGAGAATAATTGAGGGTATCAGACTTGTGAGGAAGGGTGGTGGCAAGATGTTTTGTTACCATGGTCAGTTTAGTAGTCATTCATATAGAAGCAAGGATCATCGGGGCCAGCGCAATCAAGGATACTAGGGCAGGCCAGTCCAGACAACTATTTAGGGCACCGAGCATGCAGGTAGTGTCACAACTATAACACCTTAGATCTTAAGCTAAGACTCGAGTCCTTTCTCATGCGTGTATAGGCTCAACTTGATGATTTCTAATGTGGTAGTATTAATTATTAGGTTTTCTAAGTGGATTACAAGTGGTTTGGGGTCATAGGGTATATCTTACATCCAGCCAAGACCAAAAGATTCAATTCAGCTAAGTTTCGATATGAGTTCATGTAAGGGTCAACTTCAAAATACTATATCTCTTAGTACATAATTAATTAGGTGACCCACTACCTACCAAATTGTAGGTCTTTGAATTAGCTTTCCAACGCATCCATTTTGATCTCATTCTGGATTTGGAGTAAGAAGTTATGACCATTTTACTGAAGTTTTCTGAGATATCAAAAAGGGCGACGATTAGTTTGACCACCTAATGCGTTCGGTGCATCTCCAAATAGGTCAATCACTCTGAAAAGTTTCTAAAACTGTCAAAAAGTGCGATCTAAAGGTCCCTTTTGGCATTTCGCCCAATGGTTCTGCTATGGGACCTCTAGACCACTGATTTTGCCGATAGAACACTTCAAAACATCATTTTTGACTTTCTAATGATATTTATACTTTTTCAAGATAGGATGATGAACCAATTTACTCTCATACACTCTTGTAAGCCATTGTAGCCCTAATCCTCTTCCAAATCCTCCCAAAACCTTTCATTCAATCTTAACACTTCAAGAAACTTTTGTTAGAACTCAAGAATACAAGTGAAGCTCCAAGTCTTCCTCAATTTTCCTTTAAGAAACAACAAGTCTAAGGTATGTGAGTCTCTTCATCCATGGGTTCTTCCACCCATGAAGTCCCAAAACCCTTTTTATGAAATCCTTCAAAATTAATGGTTGATTCTTATGGGTACTTCTTATTTACTCCTATTAAGCATGATTTATGTTGAGAATATTCAACTATTGAATGCAATTAAATAAATTGGTTTCAAGGGTTTTCTAATATGAACTATTTTATGATATTCAAAATTATGAATGTTATGATACCATGAAGTGTTGATGAGTTGATAATTTTACAATACTAATTTCATGTTTCCACATCTATGTTTGATAGGATGATATGAATGTTTGTGATGGGTTGTTTAGGATGATTTAAATTGATAGATTTTAGATAATTTCCTATCTTAATCTATTATGTGTTTTTGAATCTCAATATGGGTTGCTAAAATATGGATTTTGAGATAAATTTCATAATACCCAAAATAAGGATTTTGTTATAATGATGGTGAGTTGATTTGAATGGTTACTAAATGATCTTATTTTACTTCATTCATGTTTTATACTCTTGTATCACATGATTTTAAGTCTCTATGCATAGACCCACCATGTTTTGAATAAGCTTACATGATAAAGCTTCTTATGTTGAAGAATGGTTTATTGCAAATGATTCAAGTTATGAATATGATGAATGATGAGGTATATCAAGTATGTTTTGAAATGCATTTAATTCCATTGAAGGCTATGATTTGTTATAAATCCCCTCCTCCATGTTGTTATGGTATATAAGATTATGTGTGTCATGATACCAATGTTTGTATGTCTAATAGGACTAGTCTATTTGAAGTCAAGAATGAATGAATGATTGAGGTATGAGTCCTCCACCTAGTAAAGCTTAGAAGATAATGATAAGCTAATAGTAGGTGCATAAGCAAGATTTAGGAGTTATCCTTATGATGATGATATATGTTCAAAAGTGTTCTAGGATAAGTTAGTAGAATACCTCTCTTTTATTTCACGTGGCTTATGGGATGGGTTAGTAGAATACCTCCCCACACTAGATGATTCTATAGTTCATGTCTATGGTCATTCCGTGAGTGTCATACTTAGCACTGAGTGGACCTTCAGATATATATGGATACTCCCCATAGCTAGGGCAAGAGACTGTAGTAGAATTCTATTGTCCTATAACTATGTTCCACTATAGGAAATAGAGGTCACCGCTAGTAGAGATCGACTTCTACACCAATTGTTATTAGAGGTTGCTTAGTAGCTATCTTTAGTGGATCCACTTAGGTATCTTAGGAGGTCGCCTTGGCAAGTGACTTCCCCCTTCTTCCAGTGTCGGGGAAACACCAAGACTCCATGGCTTAGCTCACATAGTTTATTTTGGTTAAAGGTTGCCCTCACACATATTCAAGTTCTCCGTATGGTCCCAAGTTATCCTTTTATGATGATTATGATGGTTCTTTCTTTGATGTAAAAATAAGATTTTCCCAAAAGATATGGATATTTTACTTATGTATGATAATCTATGACCCTCTTTATCCTATGTTTTATGGTTCAAGTGATGTTTCTAAATGATCATATTGCTCACTAATTTCATGAAATATGTTATATGCATTACATGCCCACATACTGGTTCATTCAAAGTATTAATGCATACTTTTTTCCTACATGATTTCACTATGTAGGAACTATCGCTCCTCGACATCCTCCACGTGGATAGCTTGATTCGAGAAGATCATTTGTAGTGGTAAGTCCTCCATTCTATAGAAAATATCTGAGCTCTATCATATTCATATTGAGACTATTTCACTTCACATTCTAGTTGAGGGTGAGCCCGGGACTTGTCTTGGCCCCCCCTTCTACTCATGTCTAGAGGTGTTGTTGGATACTTATGCTATGTACCTACGTTGAGATGATGAGATTTTATGGAGAATTATCCCTTACTCCCTATTCCCTATGGATGTTATTTGATAATGTTGATGTTGATAGAGGGTGATGCAAGTCCTAAGACCCTACTTCCTCACAACTTGAGTCCTACTTACCCTCCCCTTAGTACTTGCTTGCTATGTGATTGATGCAAACCCTTTTCCCTTATTTATCCCCAAACCAAGAGTCCAAAGCCCCGTTTCCCTTAGAAATTATATGTTTAATGCTTGCTTATGCTTCTGCAACCAAGGATGTGCAAAAGATATACTAAGAGGCTTGTTTGGGTTAAGCTCGGGTTTCCTATTCGTTGTGTCATGTCTAGGCCCTAGCTTGGGTCACGAGCAAAGCCTAGGGCCTAGGTGTGACATAGAAAATGAGGAACTCGAGGGGACCCCAAATAAGCCTCTTAAGCATACATAACATATCATTGGTTATGAAAGTATAATTAAACAACAAGTACATTATTCTAGGGGAAGCAAGACTTTGGACTCAAGCTATGGGGATATATAGGGAAGACGATTATCATAGTCACATAGAAAATAAAGACTAAAGGGCAGGTAAGTATAACTCATGCTATAGGGATAGTACGAGGCTTAGGACTTCTATACCATATCAACAACAAGCATCAATACATAAGAAGGGAATAGGGACTAAGAAAAGTCTTCCATAATTACAGAAATATAATAGGTGTCAAGCTCATAACATACATATCCATATCAAATAACACCTCTAAGATGAGTGGAGCAGAGGCCCACATCTCCTATGCTCACCCTCAAATGATAAATATTCATAAATAGATAAGTCTTAACAAAAGCATGAAATAAGTGGATGTTGTCCCCAAAATGGAGGACTCACCGATAGAAATCTTCAATCAAACTGTCTAGCCACGTGGAGGAGGAGGATGAATAGGAGCTCTAATCTCTACATGGTTAGATCATGTAGGAAAAAAGTATGTGTTTGTACTTGAATGTACTAAGTATGAAGGGTGCAATGCAACAAGAAATATAACCTATAATTAAATAATATGCATGATCATAAGCAACGGATATAAGCTCAATATGATATGAATGATCAATGATTACTCAAAACATGCATGAAGAATAACCATTTTACATGACATATCATACATAGGTAGGAAAGGACCATAATACTTGGAATCCCAATGTTCACTCTATACTGGGCGAGGACTGGTCTACTTTGCCAAGGTAAACCAAACTCTCACCTTACGATATAGGCTTTTTGGAAAGTGTAACTAAATATCGTTACCTTATGATATGGCCTTTACGATTGGGTTCACAAGATATCCCTACCTTACAACATAACCTTTTTGGTTCGTGCAACAAATATCCTTATCTTACTGTATAGCATTTTTGGTGGGTATAATCCCATATAGGCAATAAAAATCACAAACCTATGGTGGTACATAGTTTATGGACAATGGCTACCAACCAAGCTAAGGTCTTCTTAGTGCTAGGTCAACAATCCCACAGAATAGTCAATTCATATACTTAATCATATCTTACAAAATTTTGTAGCTCATGATAGCATTTTAAGAGTAGCTCATCAAAATAAAACTTTATGGCATCAAAGTTATGGATTCATGTCATTCATAAAATTCATAACATTCTCATAAATTCATAGCATGCTTATTAGCCCTCAATTCATTATAACAGTCTTATCTTTCATAATTGTCATAATCATGTCATCCACATAAGAGGTTTGTCACATAACTTTAGTCAAACATGGTGAGCATATGCATAGAAGCTTAAAATAATGCAACTCAAGGATATAATACATGAGAGGAGAAAAACTAATTCATTTAAAAGTCATCCACATCAATCCACCGACATTGTAGTAAAAGCCCCAATTTGAGTATCATGAAATCCAACTAAACTTCACAAGTTTTTTCATAGCTTTTCATGGCATTATAGTGTACATAACTTTAAGATAAAAAAATTCATTATAATATCAAACCCTAATGGGTAGTCATGCATAATAAAATTAATACTTGAAGAATTCAAACTTAAATCATATTCATAATAGCAATTAGCCATAAAGTATTCAATCTTAAAATCATGGAATTTGATTAAAAACAAGGATTGGGATTCATGGGTGGAAGAATCCCCATAAATGAAATTCATATACCTTAAACTTGGAATTTCTTGAAGAAAAACTTGAGAGGACTTGTGGGCTTCACTTGCATTCTTGAAATTCAAAGAGAGTTCTTGAGAGTCATGAATTTAATCAAAGGTTTTGATGAAGATTGGAGAGAATTTTAGGAGCATTTTTGAGAGATTTAGGGCTTAAAATAATTGAAAAATTAAGGAATCACGTGTATAAGGGTACTAGATTATTACCCAATTGCCCTCAGCTGAAACAGTGAAAGTTTGGAAATTTTTGACATATGGTGAACCAAGTCCGTGATGCGGACTTACTCTTGGATGGGTTTTTTTTTGCAAAGTTCAATTTTTCCTATTTTGTCCTAGGAATGAGTTTAGGCCATTTTTATACTGTGGGAGACTAAGTCCGCCATGTGGCTGGTCGGGTACCCTACTGAATAAGTCTCAAATCACTCAAAATTATTTTTTGATACGGGTGACCTAAATATCAAAGACCACCCTTTTCCTATAAAATTTTGCCCCTAAAAAATAATACAAAGATGGATTTGCAAAATCATGCATGAAATTAAGATATTCATGAAACGACCTTAAAAAGTGCTCGAAAGTGTGCCTCGGAAGTGTCCGAAATTGTAATTTTCATATATCTAAAAATTCATTCGTTATTTAGAAAATCCAACTTCATATTCTCATTTAGGGGGTCAAATTGAGTGGGAAATGGGTCTAACCCGAATTTTAGAGCAACCGTATACAAATCCAAAAATCACAAAAATGTGATTTTGGAGGGTCAACTTTGAAGGGGCATATCTCTTTGCACACAAAGAACTAGGTGGCCCATGACATATCAAATTAAATCACTTTAAATTAAGTTTCCAACGAACTTGGTTTCACCTCACTTCGAGTTCTGATGAAGGAGTTATGCCCATTTTCGTGGAACTCATTTGTGCAGAAAATGCAATTCCAGTGAGCAGTCCGTTTTGGTCCTACTTTCTCTTGACTTTGGTTCAATACTTTTAAAAGTATTGGGCCTAAGGTTTTCCACATTTGAAAATACATATACTTAGCCTTATGTCACCCTCGTATCATCCTAAACACTCCCAAATACTCATCAAAATACTTGGCCAAATATCTAAATTCAAGTCCCAAAACTCAAGAACAATCTTAAGGATTTCATCAAGGATTTCACTCAAGCTTCAAGTACCCATTAAATCCTTCTTCAAGGTTTCTCCAAAAGCTAAGGTATGTGGTGTTGAACCATTGGGTCCTTCCACCCATGGTGCCTAAGCCTCCTTTTTACTAATATTGTATGATTTAAAGTTGATTTTATATGTGGGTTTTGTATATTGAGAAATTTACTGCACAGTGATTTTAGTTCATGAAAGTATGGTTGTTTTAGCATGTTTATCTTGGATCTACTGTTGGATTTGATGAAGGGTTTTGGTGTGTATGTCTTGAGGGTGTTGCAAGGTGTTGATTGATGATTTTACAATGGATATTCTTGCATGATTTCATCTCTAAATTGCATAGTCTTTTACCTTCATTACACATCCGCCAAGTGTTTGATAAAATTTTCGGCTAGGGTTTCTTCAGGAATTGTGGGTTTATTCAGGAATTGTGGGTTTAATGCATATTTTATAAGTTGAATGATGTTATGATAATTATATGATGATGAAATAATGATGAAATGATGTATGTATATGATGACCAAATGAGGATAAGAAGGGAAGGTATTACATAAGGATGAAAGGAATGAATATATGTGTTTGAATAATGTAAAACACCATTAGTATTGCAAGGGAATTGTTGGTCTCTCATGTTGTTATGTTCTTGTGAATTGTTGATGACTTCTTGGATTCTTAAGATAATGTGTATGCTCTTGTCAATTGTGAAAGCCTACTAGGAGAGGTTATGAACTATGTTACATGCTCTACCCTCTAGGGCAAGGCTAATTCCTACGTGGAGGGGTTATGAGCTATGTTGTACACCTTACCCTCATGTACGAATGCAATCTACTCCTTATGAGGTTATGTTACTCTTTATGAGGTTATGCTACTCCCTATGAGGTTATGTTACTCTTTATGAGGTT
>JAABOM020061293.1:0-11132 GCA_011800125.2 Solanum clarkiae
AATGTATCGATTTTGTATAAATAGTTATGTAGAGTATATGTAATATATCAATATTGTATAAATAGTTATGTAGTATATATGTAACGTATCGCTGTTGTATAAAATCGTGTATCAATATGGTATAAAATGGTATATAAACATGCATATAGAATGTACAAATAATTATGTAGTATGCATGTAACATATCGATATAGAATAAATGTGTATAATCAAATCAAATGAATAATTATGTAATGTATCGATATTTATTTGACTATCATACATTCTCATCTTAATAAATTAAAAAAATAAATGAAAAATAATAAAGCAATATAAATATTCATTTTCACAAAAAAGAGAAACAATTAAAAAATAAATAAAAAAAGGAGCAGCAAAAAAGTATTTTTCTACTACCGTTATTTAGCCACGATTTAACCGTGGCTAAGTAGCAATAAATCGTGGCTAAATTACATCAAATATGATCCTTTTATCCGAATTGGTTTATTTTGATAATTTTGATAAAGTTGGGCCAAAAAAGTGGTAAACAAATGATGGACGGTTGCCTGGTACAACTTTTCTTAAGAGGTTTTTAGTCCGACTGATTAAGTTTGCTGGCTTGAGGGCCTTGAGTAATGTAGGTTGGGCTACTCCATAGATCAAATAAGGCTACTCCATAGATCAAATAAAAAAATAAAAAATAAAGAGAAAAGGTTGGGTTGAATTTGATTAAATTTTATTCTTTTTCTCTCTAAGGAATTTCTCTCTCTAAGAATAAGCTTGAATCTGATCATCTTCTCCTTCATCGGAGGAAGATCTTCATCCTCTCTTCCAAAAGCGACGTCGTTATCAGATATCTCCGGCGTGAACGTCTGCGTCTCCCCAGCGTAAACTTTTGCATCTCTCCGGCAAACTCTTCCTCCGGCATATCAGATGTCTCTTCCTTCTAATTTTCAGCATTCATTCGTTGAACGCTACATTCATTTCCAATGACGATGAGTCGAGCGGAGTTAGGGTCTCAGGAATGTCAGAACGACGATGACCGGTGAAACTCCGAAGCATATTCATCTACGGCTTCTTCTTCATCATCGGAGCGGTCATGATTTGATAGCGACTTCATCAAAGCAGACATTCGTTGTGGGTTTCTCCGGCAAAGCACTCCAGATTTTGGCTCTGGCGAGATATTTCGGCTCCAGCGGGATATTCCGGCGAAAATTAGTTTCATCTCCCAAACTCCAGCAACATTCATATTGGATCAAAATTCTGAGTGACATCTTCCAAATCCCTTGTTATTTCTTAGTTATCCTTTTACTTGCCTTCCAAACATGTCTTGTATTTTTTGACAGTTGCACACTTGCCTTATACTGTTTGTGTTGCCTTTTTTACAGATCTGCCTTTTGCATTATTTGCCTTTATCGTATATTTTTACTATACTATACGATCTTGGATTGCCTTTACTTGTTTACCATAGTGGGTGGTCTTGTTTGTGGTTTCTTTCTTTCTATCACATATTTGCCTTTTACGTTATTTGCCTTTTGGGGTAGTGTTGCCTTTTCGGGCTGTGTTGCCTTTACATTATTTACTGTATATTTCTTGTAGTTACCATTTACTATACGCTGTGATCTTACATATCATATTGAGTTGCCTTTACTTGTTTACCACATTGTGATTAGGAGTACACTTTATATTTTCTTGTTTTGTTTTGTTGGGATTGCATAGTTTTTTTTTTCTAGATTGTATCTTCTTGATCTCTGTAGCTTATCAAATTATTAGTTCTTAGTTTAGTGCCCTCGGGATTTAATGGTGGACTAGTATCATATCATCGATTGGAATCGAAGGCAAGGGGTAGTGGTGGTAAGAGGGGATGGGCTTATTTAAGTTAAGGATAGGATCGTGGAATATAGGATAACTTACAGAAAAATCCATAGAGCTAGTGAAATATCTTAAGAGGAGACATATTAATATAGCGTATGTCCAGAAGACCAGATGGGTAGATACCAAAGCTCGAGACGTGGACGAGTTTAAGCCATGGTACTCGGGTGGTTCTAGGGATAGAAATAGTGTATGTATCCTAGTAGACGAGGACCTTAGAGAATATGTGGTTAAGGTTATAATGATAGGATGATGTCTATCAAACTTGTGGTTGATAGGCATGTAATGAATATAGTTAGTGCCTATGCACCTCAAGTAGACCTGGACGAGGAAATCAAAAAGTTCTTTCGGGAAGAGTTGGATAAGGTTGTGAGAGGCATACTAGAGACCGAAAAAATCTTCCTTGGGGACGACTTTAATAGGCATATCGGGGTAACCACTAGCGGGTTTGAGGATATTCATGGAGGCTTTGATTTTGGGGAGAATAATGGAGGGGGGACGTCTCTCTTAGATTTTGCCAAAGCCTTTGAGTTAGTTATTGCTAACTCATGTTTTCCAAAGAGGGAAAATCACTTGATTACCTTTTGTAGTACGGTAGCTAAGACTCAGATTGATTACTTACTTCTCCAAAAGGGCGACAGAAGCCTTTGTAAGAATTGAAAGGTTATTTCTAGTGAAAATATTTTCACTCAACATAGGCTTCTAGTGATGGATTTAGAAATTAAGAAGGAAAAGAAGAAGGAGTTTAATACTCAATTGATGATTAGATGGGGTGGCCTGACCGCTGCCCTTTCATGAGAGATGGAAGGAAAACTGGGTAGCTTAGATGCTTGGAGTAGTGGTGGAGATGTGAACAATATATGGGACACTACTGTTGGTTTCATTCGAAAAGTAGCTACCGAGGTACTAGGGGTCTCGAGAGGGACCTTTGGTGGACGTCAAGGCGATTGGTGGTGGAATGACAAAGTCCAGGGAAAAGTGAAAGCTAAGAAGATTGCTTATATGAGGTAGTTGGAGGATAAGGATGAGGATGAGAAGCGACGATTGAAGGAGATTTATAAGACGGCAAAGATAGAAGCGAAAATGGTGGTGACGAGTACTAAGAAAGCAGTGTTTGAGCGACTATATGTGCTAAGTGATAAAGGAAGGGACAAGATATTATATATGCTCGCTAAAGAGAGAGAAAGAAAAGCTCGCGACTTGGATCAAGTGAAATGTATCAAGGTTGAGGAGGGTGAGGTGTTGGTAGATGAGACTTCCATTAAGCTAAGGTGGCAAGCTTACTTTCATAAAATCTTAAATGAAAAAGGAGATAGAGATATTGAGTTGGGTGACTTCGTGTGATTTTTTATTACAGGTGGTTCAAAGTTGAGGAGGTTAGACGTGCTATTAGTAGGATGGAGAAAGGGAGGGCGATCGGACCTGATGAGATTCCGATAGAGTTTTAGAAGTACATGGTCAAGGATGATATAGAGTGGTTGACTAGAATGTTCGATACTATTATGAAGACTGGCAAGATGCTCGATGAATGGAGGAGTACATTGGTTCCATTGTACAAGAATAAAGGTAATACTCAAAGTAGTAACAATTACAAGGGTATCAAGTTGCTAAGTCACACTATGAAGGTTTGGGAGAGAGTGGTGGAGATAAGGGTGAGAAAATTAGTATCCATTTCAGAGAATTAGTTTGGATTCATGCTGGGGCGATTGACTACTGATGCAATTCATCTTGTTCAGAGATTAGTGGAGAAATATGGGGGAAGAAAGAAGGACCTTCATATGGTGTCCATTGATCTCGAGAAGGGTTATGACAAAGTTCCGAGTGATGTCCTATGAAGGTGCCTAGATGTGAAAGGTGATAAAGCACATGTACGACGAAGCCAAAACTCGGGTAAGAACGGTGGGAGGAGACATAGAGTATTTTTCTATTGAGATGAAACTTCATCAAGGATCTATGTTAAGCCCTTTTTTGTTTGCCTTGGTGATGGATGAGCTGACACGATCTATTTAAGAGGAGGTTCCATAGTGTATGCTATTTGCAGATGACATAGTATTAATTGATAAGACTCGAGCTAAAGTTAATGATAGATTGGAGGTCTGAGACACGCTTTGGAGTCCAAAGGGTTCAAACTGAGAAGGACCAAAATAGAGTACTTGGAGTACAAATTCAGTGTAAAGGGGGATGAAGTAGACACTGATGTGAGACTTTCTACTCAACGTATTCTCAAGAGAGAAAATTTTAAATATCTTGGGTCCATCATCCAGAGTAGTGGAAATATCGACAATGATGTCACACATCATATTGGGGCAACATGGACAAAATAACATCTTGCTTGGAGTATTGTGTGATAAGTAGATGCCAGCTAAACTCAAAAGGTAAGTTTTACAGGATGGTGGTTAGACCGTCTTTGCTGTATAGGGTGGAGTGTTGGTCAATCAAAAACTCATATGTTCAGAAGATGCAGGTTGCGGAGATAAGGATGTTGAGATAGATGTGTGGACATACCAGGAGTGGTAAGATTAGGAATGAGACTATTCAGGAGAAGCTTAAGGTGGCCCCTGTGGCAGACAAGATGAAGGAAGCGAGATTGCGATGATTTGAACATATGCAGAGAAGAAGTATTGATGCTCCTGTTAGGAGGTGTGAGTGGTTGGATTTAGGAGTTACACGTAGGGGTAGAGGTAGACCGAAGAAGTATTGGGGTTAGGTGATCAGAAAAGATATGGTAAAACATGATCTTACCGAGGACATGACCTTAGATAGGAAGGAGTGGAGGTCACAAATTAGAGTAACAGGTTAATAGGTTAGTAGGTTTAGGTTGATATCTGGTTGTAGGGTATAGTAGGGTAGTAGGTTTAGTCATACCTTTATATTTTGTGTTGTCGTTATCCGTCTTATATATGTTTTTATCGTATTTGCATACCATCATATGTTTTTAGTTATTAGTCGCTCTTTCTGTTTCCTTTTCTTTCATTCCTTGTCTTTCATATCTAGTTTATTCTGCTTATGGGCTTTTGAGATGATGGTTCTCAAGAAACAACCTCTCTACCTCGAGGTAGTGGTAAGGTCTATGTACATTCTACTCTCCCCTAACCCCACTTGTGGAATTTCACTGTGTATGTTGTTGTTGTTGTTGTTGTAAAGGGAAAAAAGAGTCAGAAATACCTCTCAATTTTATTTTATTGTTTTGACCTTATCCTTGTCGCTAAAAGAAAGTTAAAAATGTCCTTGTTATTAAACTTTTCATTCGTGCCCTACTTGGACAGAAATCCCCAAATCAACCTAATTTCAATGAGAATTATTCGTATCAATTTTCAAACCTAGGACAAGAAATAAAAGAATAAGAAAATGATAGAACCTGGTTTATATTTCACTAAAAAGCATTTTCTTAATGCTTCATTAGAATACATTGAAACCAGACAAAATTTGGTATAGAAATTGGTCATTGGAATCTTTTGCCGTCATTGGAAAAGCTCTTTTCGTCAAAATCTTCATAACAAATTGAATTGATAAAATAACAAGGAATGTATTCATCCTAGTAGTTCGAGGTCATTAATATCTTGCTATGTAGAACATATATTTTATTTTATAATAGAAGAGAGAAAAGGGGAAGTTTTAGAAAAAAATATAAAAAGTTGCAAGTTAGAATACATTGAGTAAAATTTAGGTTAATCTTTATATTGTTGCCTACTCTGTAAACTTTCCATTCGTTTTCGAATATCTAAATATCTAGTTGTCATCCTCCACGGTTTTTTTTCTAAAACATGCTACATGAAAAAATGTCCATTTCTCATGGTAGTTATGATTTGGACAAATAGGTGTTGCATGTAATATTTTAGTTTATAATAGAAGACTTACTCTCTCTATTCAATTTTGTTTTTTAATAAAGACCAATTGGGCCATTTTATTTAAAAATAGAATAGCTCAGCCCATAAAGCCAAGACTAAAATTAGACAGAATAGCATAACAAAATACAATCAATTTAGGAAAGGGAAAATAGATGGACAATTCTAGAAAGAGGAAATCGAAGCATCCAAATCTTCGATGTCGGTGCTCGTGTTTTGAGGTTCCCTGCAGAGAATGATCTTCAAGAATCTTGATGACGCCGAAATATTATCATAGTATAGGGGGAGGATAACTTTGAGCATTTTTTCCTCGTATCCATCGTCGTTAGGATTTTTCGGCTGCTCTTTTTCATTCTTTCTCAGTTTTCTCAGTTGTCTTGAAGATCTTTTCCTTGATGAGCAGGAGTCTCCGGCAATTGGGTTTCTCTCTCTCTTGACCTGATCTCTCAGATCCAAAAATCACTCAACTTGTATATTTTTGCATCAAACCAAAACCCTAGAAATTGGAGAAAGTATTTGGGGCGATCTATTGACAGCCCCATCTTCTAAAATCATTTTATAGGGTATAGCGAACCAACAACTTTTCTTCAGTATATCATTCCAACAAAGAGTTCTGGCAACGTCAATACTCCAGATTCCAGTGTGAATTTCTAACAAGATAGTCTGATGAGAAGCAGATTCAGGTGATGTTTTCCTGTGACGTCTACAATTTTTAGTTGCCAGTATTTTTCTAGCAAATTCAACAATTTTATGACCAGAACTCCAGGTGATATCTTCCAATCTCTTGTTATTTCTTATTTTAATCAATTCTATCTTTTTTGTTTTCTTTTTCCATATCCAGTTTATTCTGCTTAAGTATTTTTGAGACGAGGGCTCCCAGGAAATAACCTCTCTATCTCTATGTGATAGTTGTAAGGTCTGCGTACATGGAGGGCTCCCTTGGTGGAATAGAACGACCAGTCCGATGCAAGGGAATTACTGGGTTTTGTTTACCCCTCCCAAATCCCACTTGTGGGATTCCACTGGGTATGTTGTTGTTTATCTAAGAAGCTCAATTAGGTGACTTTGACATCTCAAATTAGTTCTCCTTGCTTAAATCTATCATTCAATAGATTAAATCCCACAATAGAGACTGACAGCACCATTGAATTTTAAATTCCTAAAAGATTAACCATGCTTCCTGTACAGCTACTCTAATGGCTTGCCAATGAATGTGTCCTTTCTTCTTCAGAAGTCGAAAGGAGCAACTTTGAAACCTTCAACAACAACTTGAATTTCTTTAGTCTAAACCACCATCTAAGTCAAGAATATCGATGTCTTGTGTTGTTTTATGCGTTATGTTACTTGTATATGAATAATCAGTTGTTGTGGTGAAACACTAATCTCAATCTTTGAGTCCTGATTTCATACCATTTGCAACACCTCAAAGCTCTCACCACGTGCATAGTATTTTAACCAACTAAAAAATAGTTCAGATGTCAAATATTGAATTAGTAGTCTATTTCTCTGCACTTCTCTTTTGCATCCATTGTAACAACCCATCTTGTGATGAGAAGTCTCACATTGGCAAAACATAAGAGAGATATTGGGTATATAAGTAAAGGACTGGATATATACTGTGAGACGTTTTTTGTGGTGAGCCCAAAGGGACAAATCCATGATGGGCTATGCCTAAGAGCGGACAATACTTCACAGTGTTGGGCCAGGTCGTACCAGAGCCACTCTTGTGTCAGCCTTGTCGATGTGGGTCAAAGTTCAATTGACTTTAGGCGAATCCCTGTAAGGCGGGACGAACCTCTGAGTCTAGGGAATCCCATGTGGTAGGACAATCCTCAGTGAGGACACTGAGTCCATAGAGAGGGTGTATGTAACCCATCTTAAGATGGAAAGTCCCACATCAGCAAAACACAAAAGAGATGTTGGGTATATAAGTAAAGCACTGGTCTATATATTGTGAGATGCCTTTTGTGTGAGTCCAAAGGGACAAATCTATGATGGGCTAGGCCCAAAAGCGGATAATACTTCACAGCGTTGGGCCAGGTTATTACATCCATACTACATATTGTGAAATGATCAACCCTAATTCATTTGAATATATTGTGGAACCTGCCAATTTAATTCTCATGTATAGTGTTTTGTACTTGTCAAGGATGACTATCTTTTATCCTGAACTGGTAACTTTTGAAAAGATTTATATTCATAAGTGCTTGCAAAATGAAAAGCCAAGTTAGACAAGAAGTCTGCCAGAGTATTTCCCTCCTATAAAGAATGGTGCTCTTACTGATAGCACCTCTCTTAGCATGTTCATGGAGTTGACCACCATTGTCACACTCCAAATATTTTCTAAATCTAACATTTTGCTTCTCTATTTAAATAATTGGATAAATTTTCTCCTTCATTTAGTATAAGGTAGTTAGAAAGAAAAAATGAGAAATCAAAGAAAGAGAAGAAAAACTCATACATCTTTTTGTTTTGCTCTCTCAAAATCTTCACAAGCTAAAAAATGAATTTCGATACTTCCATCAATTGTGAGTAAACTAGTTATATAGATGTTCCTCTAGCCTATGTTGGCCTTAGAATTCATTGTTGATCATGATACAAATTCTCTTTAAAACGTAGCAACAATTCTTGAAAAGCATTCTTTTAAAGGCACGTTAATCTTATATTTCTTTAAGTTCTCTCATATGTAGATAAAATCTATACTTTATAGTCTATTATTAAAAAAAAGTGAATTTCTGTATAATTAATGATATATAAATTTCTTTTTCGAATTTCAGCACTCAAATCTACTCCAAAAATTTGAATTTAAAATATAAGTCCATGTATAACAACAAAAAAATCAGTCATTAATTATACAGAAATTCACTTTTTTAATAATAGACTATAATACAGATTTTACCTAGAAGATCCAACAAAAAATAGGGGGAAAAGGCTCAATACATATGAAATAAAACTTAAAGAAGTATAAAATTAATGTATCTTTAAAAGAATGTTCTTCAAGAATTGTTGCTATGCTTGAAAGAGAATTTGTATCATTATCAACCAAGAGAATTCTAAGGCCAACATGGGTTGGAGGAACATCTGCAAAACTAGTTTTCTCACAATTGATGAAAGTATCAAAATCCATTTTTTAGCCTATGAAGATTTTGTAAAGCAAAACAAAACTGATAAAAGGAGCCAGTGATAAGAGGATGAGGTAGAGGATGAGCAGGGGGTAGAGGTCGAGAAAGAGTAGTGCCCGCAAGGGTGAGGCCCAAGCATGGAATTTACCTAAAGGAGAGACCCCTCCTACACCTCAGGTTGAGATAGAGAAGAATGTAGAGATTGAGGTTGAGGAGAATGCAGAAATTGAGGAAAATGCACAAGCTAGACCTGCAGGAGTTCCCCCTCTAGACTTAGCACTTTCCTAGCAAGTATTGACTTTTCTGAGAGGGTTGGCCAGTTATCGAACCATTCCCACGATGTCTGTTACCATAGCTCCAATCACTCACCCTGGTTTTTCATCTCTTGGTTTAATGATGTCTATGTACGTGACTATGAAAATGGTATTAGAAACAAAGGCACAAGGGTCGTGCTACATTTTTATGAAGTTTTCCATTTAATCAATGAAACTCAAGAATGTAAGGCAGTATGTGAATTGGCACAATAAGAAGCCAAATGAAAAAATCCAATACAACAAGGCTTATCAAGTTGATGTAATGGACAACACATCTTGTACTAAGAAACTACAAGATAGAACGGAAAAAGCATAACAAGTTGCTCTAAGATTTATCCAAATCAAGCGGTAGGTTCTAAGAGAATAAGAAATACTAATGAGGAGGAACAAATTAAAAGATGTGGTACTTCAGAAAAAAAGAAGGATCATTCTTTGCTTTCGAAAATAACTACAAAAAGACCACAAAAGAAAACACCACACCGGCGATGGACACCAGATCTTGATAAGAAATTAGGCGAGGTTGTTCACGAGTTAGGATAAAAAGATAAGCATTTAATGATTTTGTTTCTATTCCAACACAAAGAAGTAGAAAAAACAAGAACATTAGTTAATGAAAATAGTAAGCTGACATTTTCTGATTGTTCACAAATTTACTATTAAATTCTTATTATTTGTCTTATCCTGTCGATTTAGCCCCTACTAGACATGTTCGGGAGTGGATGTGTGTGTTGGATTTGACTAAGAAATAGTGCACCTCCTGTCTAAAGGTATCCAAGTATGAAAACAAGTAGACAGGACATCCTAGTTGTAACATTTATGATTCAAAGTTTTGTCAAATTTTCCGAATATTTTTCATCTTTATCATCCTTATGCAGAAAAACTGATCCCAAAAACAACAAGTTCTAAATGTTCAACTAGCTAATTCAAAGAACTTCAATGAGGAACAACAATCCAATATGTTGAATTCTAGTAACTTCTCTATGAATTTCAATGGATTACTTCAAGGAGCTAACATACGTCAACCACCTGAAGTTCCTTTAGCTTCATAGAGTTCAAATGGTTATTCCTTGAACTGGTGGAATGAATGGGTTGACTTGCTAGAATTTGACAATTTTGAGCTGAAATAATGCTGGAAATCAAGTGTAAGATCTTAACTCAATACAAGTGTCCACAAGATCATCTTCGAACAAAATTTTAACTTGTGAGACACTTCTATTGAGTTGTAAGATCTTACACTTGATTTACGGCATTATTTCAGCTCAAAATTGTCAAGTTCTAGCAATTCAACCCATTCATTCCACCAATTCAAGGAATAACCATTTGAACTCTATGAAGCTAAAGGAACTTCAGGTGGTTGAGGTATGTTCGCTCCTTCCAATAATTCATTGAAATTCGTAGAGAAGTCATTAGAATTTAACACATTGAAATGTTGTTCCTCATTGAAGGTCTTTCAGTAGTTAGTTGTACAATTGGAGCTTGTTGTTTTTGGGATCGGTATTTCCACATAAAGACCATAAAGATAAAATATATTAGGAAATTTTGACAAAACCTTGAATCATAAATGTCATAACGAGGATATCTACTTTTTTCATACTTAGATATCTTTAGACGGTAGGCAAGCTGTTTCATAGTCAAATCCAGCACACAAATCATCTCCCCAACATGTCTAGTAGGGTCTAAATTGACATGGTAAGAGAAATAATGAGAATTTAATAGTAAATTTGTGAACATTCAGAAAATGTCAACTTACGATTTTCCTTAACCAGTGTTCTTGTTTTTTCTACTTTTATGTGTTGGAATAGAAACTAAAATCATTATATGCGTACCTTTTTATCATAACTCATGAACAACCTCATCTAATTTCTTATCAAGATATGGTGTCCATCGCAGGTGCTATCTTTTGTTTTGTGGTCTTTCTATAGTTAATTTTGAAAGCAAAGAATGATCCTTCTCTTTTTCTGAAGTACCACATCTTTTAACTTGTGCCTCCTCATTAGTATTTC
>JAABOM020061294.1:0-11132 GCA_011800125.2 Solanum clarkiae
GAATTTACACCTACATTAAATTTTAGAGGACATGCAAAAAACTATAATAGATCTCGTCATTAATATTAATTAAAAAAAAACCTAGAGGCTTATGATTTAGCAGTAGAAGGAAACCTTATGTAAACAAGAGAAAAAGCAGAAGTATATGTTTTAGGTTAACATGTATCTATGCCTGCTAATAAAGCACGAAGAGTTATTGATCAAATTTGCGGATGTTCCTATAAAGAAGCGCTTATAATACAAGAACTCATGTCCTATTAAGCATTTTATGCCATTTTGAAGTTTATTTAATCTACAGCAGCAAATGCTAGTTACAATACGGGTTCCATCGGACCAATTTAGTCATTAGTAAAGCTGAAGTCAATGAAGGTACTATTGTGAAGAAACTGAAACCTCGAGCTCGAGGACGTAGTTTTCCGATATAAAGATCAACTTTTCATATAACTACTAGAAAGAATGATATATCCTTAGATGATGAATATGGCGAGATATATTCATCACAAAAAATAAGATGAAAAAAAAAAATGAAACATCCCATCTTTAGATAAAAGTCCCACATTGGCAAAAACACAAGAGAGATTTTGGATATATAAGTAAACATCCCTTACTTACTAGTGACGTGTTTTAAAGCTGTGAGGGCCTAGGCCCAAATCGGACAACATCACCAATGGGCTGGGTCATTACAAATAGTATCAAAGCTACTCTTTTGTCAGTTTTTTTATGTGGGTCAGAGGTCAATCGAGTTTATGCAAATCCCCATGAGGTGGAGAAAACCTCAATACTAGGTATGGGCGAATCCCATATAGTATAGCAAACCTCAGGGAGGATGCTGAGTCCATAGAGGGGGTTTATGTTACAATTATTCAATAGATAGAAGTCCCACAGTGGCAAAAACATAGGAATGATGTTTGGTACATAAGTAAACAAGTCTTACCTACTAGCGATGTATTTTAAAGTCGTGAGGGCTTAGGCCCAAATTTAACACTATCACTTGCAGGTTGGGTCATAAAAAAACTACAGCTATGATGTATAGTGATATGTATAATAGTATGGAATTATGAGAAAAAACAAAAATCCACTTGGTTTCAGGTTGGGTACAACCTCACAGAAGCTAACAACAACAACAAGACAAACCTCCTATACTAACACATGTAGAAAGCCAAAATGGAAACCAACTAGGCAAAGTACATTAAGCGTAAATCATAAATAACGTTCTACCTTTTTAGCATAAATAAATCCAATACCAAGATGATCCACCGTAAAAAAGAGAAATCAACTTACAACACCATGATACACACAAGTCCTGGTAAACTAAAACAACACTATTACAATGACTGTAAAAATCAAGTAAGCACTAATGGATACAGAGACCCCAACCCATATAATACAAGCAAGGAAGGATTTAGAAAAGAATTATACAATCACGTTGATACCTGGATCCGGGTGCTCTATCTGGCCTACAAGAGCATAGGAGGAATCATAACCAAGCAAAACCTGAATAGAAGAACTACGTCCACTAACACTTGGAATACAATATCCAGTCGAATTAGACATGAACCCATGAGATTGGTCGAACTGAGCATATTGTTCAACTGCACTATGTTGGAGACACTGTTTAGCCTAGTGTTCTATCTCTTTACACCTTTGACAAGGCCTAATTTCTCCTACCTAGAATATTGAATCCTGCTCAGGGCACTCTCAGTGCCAATGATCAAGTATGCCACAGTCATAACAACCTGATGTTGAATGCCCAATAATAATGTGACCATGGTAGGTAGGAAGTGCATCAGATTCCCTTGAGCCCTAGCCCGAGTTAGGACCACCTTGTCTGAGAGCATGCTACAGCGATCTTTGGAGGGACTTGTCATGAGTATCCCTACTACTAACAACTTGGAAACTATCTCTAACACTTAGTGGAGCAGTGCTACCTGGGTAAACTGAGACTCCATTGTAACGACCTCAAAAAGATACCATAAATATGCCTCAGAAGTGCCTGGAATCATAAATTAGGTAAATCTCAAAATCCATGTGTTATTTTGGAAACCCGCTTCATATTCTTGTTCGGGAGGTCAAATTTAGGGGGAAAGGGGTCTAACGTCAATTTTACAGCTGACCATTCACAATTTCAAATTTTAATGTGTTGACTTTCGGAGAGTTTAGCGTGTTTAGGGCGCGATGTGCACTAGTGTTATTCCTATCTGATTTTATTTAACTCGGTCCAAGAGTTTTAAGTCTTGGGATTAAGTATTCCCATATGAGAAAATACTTATACTTAGCCATATTTTGCCTTCATATCATAAAAGACATTCTCCAATACTCACTCAAACACTTAGTCTTATATTTCTCTCAAAATTCAAGTGCCAAAACCCTCATCCAGATCTTAAGGTTCTCTTTTAAGCTTCAAGTCTCCATCTCTAAGTTTCTCCAAGGATTCTACAAAGGCTAAGGTATGTGGGTTTCTTTCATAGGTTCCTTTAATCCATGATGCCCGAGCTTCCTTTTCTTAAAAAGTGCATGATTTAAAGTTGATTTACTCGTGGGTATTACTTATTATAAAATTGACTACACACTATGTTGTTGTTTATGAAATGGTGATGGTTTTAGCATGTTTTGGGCATTGAATCTAAGATCTAATGTGAGATATGATGAAGGGTTTTGATGTATATTGCTTGAGGGTGTTATCAAGTATCTATTGACGGTTTTACATTGAACTTTCTAGCATGATTTCACTCTTAAATTACATGGTATTACACTATCATTACACACCGGCAAACTGTTTCATAAAATGCCTTTTAAAGGATTCTTTAAGTTTTGATCATCTATTGGTTGAGTTATGATTCAAGTGACTCTATGATGATTATGACCTTTCTAAAGGGGTGTTTAAATTATAAAAATATTGATGATGTTGTAAAGTCAGATTAAGCCCCTTTTTCTAAGATTATACCGCTTGTAAGCATTTGATGTTTATGCTAATAAAAGGATAATGTTGATGATGACCATTTCTTATGATTAAAGTTAGGCTCATCATTTGAGGTCAATGATGTTAAGAGCCACTCGTGCCATGTCTCTATGTCTATTGCAAGTTATTAAAGTATGATTATCTTATACATATTCAATGGGATTAGACTTAGCACCGAGTGGGCTAGAGGTGAATCCCCAAGACCTAGAACTACATGCCACCGTACGTGAAGGGATTAGAGGCGAGTACCCTAAATATGAGAGTTTGAGGCGAGTACCCAAGTCCAAGAACTAGAGGCGAGTACCCAATTAACATAAGGCTTAGTAGATTAACTAAGTCATTAGGAGGTTCAACTTGGCTAGTAACTTCCCCCTTGCTTCCGGTGTAGGGTTTACATCGGGATTCCAAGTTGTAGCTTGAATCGTCTTATGTTCCACACTTATACATTATGTTCTATGTGAGATTAATGATTTGGAAAGTATGATTTACTTAAGCATTGATCATCCATACCATATTGTTATTATGATATCCATTTCTTATAATTATGCATTTTGATTATGATGTCTGTCTCTTATTGCATTGGATCCACATACTTAGTATATCCAAATGTACTATCGCATACTTTATGCCTACATGGAATTACCATGTACGAATCGGAGCCCCACTAGAGAATCTCCACCCATGAGGGTAGTATGGTTTTACTCAAGCTTGTTGGTGAGTCCTCCATTTCGGGGACATTGCTTATGATCTTATGCTATGTTCTAAGACTATATTTCTTTTATGTATGTATTGATTATGAGGGTGAGCCTGGTTGTTTGTCTTGGACCCCACTCTTATCTATGTAGTAGAGGTGTTGTTGTACATATTATGTATCTATGCTTTAAGCCTTGACACTCTTGTTTCTTGATGTTTATGATATGGAAGTTTACCCTTAGTCTCAATTCCCCTTGTTTATGCTTATCTCTTATTGTCATTTTCATTGCTTCTACAACCAAGGATGTGTAATGATATGCTATGAGGCTTGCTTGGGGTTCCTTCATTTCACCATTCACCGTTCACTTCAAGGCCCTAGGCTTGGGTCATGATAAAGATGGTATTAGAGCACTAGGTTGTTAGATCCTCAAAGTCCAACACACCACATCAATAGAGTCTTTTTCATGGTTGTGTTGTGCACCATAACTATGAGTAGGAGGCTTTGAGGCATTTTAGGAAATGTTTCCCTTCTTCATTTTCTAAGTCGTGCCACAAAGTTAAAGGTTATTCCTCCTAATGATTGTTCTTTGATATGCTAGATCATGCCTAATGCAAGAGGAAGACAATCCCACACACCCGAGGGGCAACCGGCCAATAGAGGGTTCCGGGATGCTCTCACTATGCTTGCCTAAGTTGTGGCTAATCAAGCCAATCAAGGGGCCCAAATCCCTCATTCGCCTACCCAGCATCTCAGGTGAGAGACATCATGAGGATGAAACCATCAGTATTCTATGGGTCAAAGGTGGATAAGGACCCTTAAAAGTTCATTGATGAAGTATACAAGGCGTTATCTATTATGGGAGTGAGGTTGGAAGAGAAGGCGGAGTTGGCGGCTTACCAAGTCAAGGGGGTGGCACAAATATGGTTCACACAATGGAATGAAGAGAAGGGGGTTGACAATGTGGTTCTATGGGAGGAGTTCAAGGTGGCCTTTCTTAATCGATTCTTCCCTCTTGAGCTTAAGGAAGCTAAAATGGTGGAGTAAATGAACTTGAAGCAAGGATCTATGAGTGTGAGGGAGTATGCCCTCAAGTTTAACCAACTCTCAAAATATGCTCCTCACTTGGTTGCTGACCCAAGGGCTAGAATGAACAAGTTCGTGATGGGAATATCTAATTTGGTGAAGGAGGAGTGCCAGTCCGCTATCTTGATTAGTGATATGGATTTGTCCCGCCTCATGACATAGGCCGAATCACTAGAAGGGCAGAAGCTTAGAAAGAGGAGAAGTGAGGGATCCAAGAGAACTCGATTTGATGGTAGCTTCCAGAATCAAGAGTCAGACAATGCTCGAAGCAAGAGGGTTGCTAAGGATGGGGTGGTCATCCCCAAGTATCATGGTGCAGGTGTGGGTGGAAAAGCTCCTCCTACATGAAATAAGTGTGGAAGTACCACCCGAGAGATTGCTTAGCCGATTTAGGTGCGTGTTTTGGATTTGGTGGAATGGATCATAAGATGAGGCATTGTCCGTAGGTCCCTAAAGATAATAAGTATGGCCATTGAGGTTCTCATCTATACCCTTCTAGGGGTCACTAGACTTAGCTTTGTACTCCACAGGTATGTTAAAGGTTTTGATTTTGATGGATCCGGGTTCCATTATTCCCTTTGGGTTGCTATTGGGCTTCTTTTGTGCGCCGAATTGTTATGTGAACGTTTGGTGTCTACCTCTTTGTTGAGTATATTGTTGTTAAGAATGTTCATAGATATTGTTCCATGTTCATCTTGCCTTAGGTCTTCCCTTATGACTTGTTGGAGTTGATGTGGCAGAATTGATGTTATGCTTTGGGTGGTTTGGCGACTTGCATATCATGATTCTAATGAGGGTAGAACCCCTAAGGTTGTAATATGATGGTTATGGATGGTCGATTTGTTTGGACAACTACAATGGGATATTCACTTTGGTAAGCTTGATCTTTGTTTTAGGTTTTGTCTCTAAGTAAGGATGAGGGTAGGTGACATTCCTAAGTGTCTTTCCGGGCTAGAGGTGAGCATTTGAGTATTGTTGGAGTTGTTTGATTGGCTTATGCACCGGCTATGTTTATGGGTTTTGTGAATAGATTCTGAAAACCCTACCTTGTCATGTTTGTGGTGGTCTTTAGCGGTGATGCATTGATTTAATTAGAGCTTGTGAATCATTTGGGGGTAGTGTTGCAAGTCTTAGATGACGAGGGGATTGTTTGCTAGACATAGTAGGTGTGAAGAGATGATAACAAGGAGGTGGTTAGAATTCTTTAAGGATTATGATATGTGTGTGTAATTTCTCCCGCAAGGCTAATGTTGTGGTCGGTGCTCTAAGTACCCTAGCATGTGTTAATGATGGTGGTAAGAGGTGACTAAATAGGTTCCTCGGTTGGCTAGATTGGGGATTAGGTTAGAGGAAGTTGAGCATGGTGTAGTATACTTGATGGTTCGAAATCTTCTTTGGTTGGAGAGGTCTAGATTAAGCAAGGCCTTGACTCCGCCTTATTAGAGTTGGAAGTTTTAAGGTGAAAGAGAATAGAGTGGAGGTTGTCTCCCAAGGGGGAGATGGTGGTTTATTATACTAAGTAGACTAGATGTGTTTAAGGTTGACAATTGAGTTTAGGATTGTGAGTCCTTGTAGAATGAAGAGGGAGGTTGGTAAGGTTGCATAATTACCTAAGGATGTTATGGTTGTCCGATTCTTCATGCTTCTAGGTTGAAGGGGTATGGTGATGACTCTAGAGCTATAAAGCTCGTGAGATTTTGGATGTTGTGGAGGATAAGTTGGTATAAGATAAGGTTCTGGTGTAGACATTAGATGGAAGGGTGGAAGAAGTTGATTTATAAGTATGTGGTGTTCATTAAGGCTCTTTGGTAGGTTCGTCTAGTCAAAAGTGTCTCTCGGGGAGCGGGCATGGAAAAGTAATACCCATATATCTTTCATTCTATTCAAGCTTATGATAATATGTCAAGTTCTTTCATGATTCCAAGCCTTATGTTTCAACCCCTATGTCATTTGCATGCATCCATGTTTATGTAAACAAGTTCATGATGACTTTTTTTTCTTGACACTTGTGTTGATGTTTTGAAAATGGTGCTTTTCATATATTATTGCATTCTTTTTGGGGCTGATTCGACCATTATTACTCTTCTCATATGTGTTTCTTTGTCATTCGGGGACGAATGTTCCCAAGGGGGAGATATTGTAATGACCCCAAAAAGTGTCCGAAAATGTGCCTAGGAAGTACCCAGAATTGTAATTTCCATATATCTCAAAATTCGTGCGTTATTTTGAAAATCCAACTTCATATTCTTGTTCAAGGGGTCAAATTTAAGGGAAAAAGGGTCTAACCCAGATTTTAGAGAGAACAATTCACAATTTCAAGTTTCAAAGTGTCAAATTCCAGTGAGGTTAGTGTGTTTGGGGAACGACGCGTATCAGCGATATTACTGTCCAGTTTTTCTAAACGCGGTCCAAGACTTTTAAGTCTTAGGCCTAAGTGTTCCCACACGAGAAAATACCTATACTTAGCCATATTTTGCCTTCATATCATATAAGACATTCCCCAATACTCACTCTAACACTTAGTTTATATTTCTCTCAAAATTCAAGTGCCAAAACTCTCATCCGGATCTTAAGGTTCTCCTTCAAGCTTCAAGTTACCATCTCCAATCTTCTTCAAGGATTCTCCAAAGGATAAGGTATGTGGGTTTCTTTCATCGGTTCCTTTCACCCATGATGCCTAAACTCCCTATTCTTAAAAATTGCATGATTTAGAGTTGATTTACTCATGGGTCTTACCTGTTATGAAATTCACTGCACATTATATTGGGGTTTATGAAATGGGGATTGTTTAAGCATGTTTTGGGGTATGAATCTAAGATCTAATGTGAGATTTGATAAAGAGTTTTGATATATATTTCTTGAGGGTGTTACAAAGTATCTATTGAAGGGTTTACACTAGATTTTCTAGTGTGATTTCACTCTTGAATTGCATGGTTTTACACTAACATTACACACTCGCCAAGTGTTTGATAAAATGCCTTTATAAGGATTCTTCAAGTTTTGATGATCTATTGGTTGAGTTTTGATTCAAGTGACTCTATGATGGTTATGAGCTTTCTAAAGGTGTGTTTAAATCATGAAAATGTTTATGTTGTAGGATTGGATTAAGCCCTTTTTCCTACGATTATAGTTCTTGTGAGCCTTTGATGTTGATGTTAATGAAAGGATAACGTTGATGATGACTTATTATTATGATTGAAGTTAGGCTCACCATTTGAGGTCAATGATGTTAAGAGCTACTCATACCATTTCTCTATGTTTATTGCAAGTTATTAAAGTATGACTATCATATACATATTTTGTGGGATTAGACTTAGCACCGAGTGGACTAGAGGTGAATCCCGAAGACCTAGAACTATGTGCCACTGTAGGTGAAGGGACTAGAGGTGAGTCCACAAATCTCTAAGAGGCGATTACCCTAAATATGAGGGCTTGAGGCGAGTACCTGAGTCCGGGCTTGAGACGAGTACCCGAGTACAAGAACTAGAGGCGAGTGCTCGGTTCACATAAGGCTTAGTGCATCCACTTAGTCATTAGGAGGTTCACCTTGGCCAGTAACATCCCCCTTTCCTCTGGTGTAGGGTTGATACCAGGATTCAAAGTTATAGCTCGCTTGGTCTTATGCTATGTCGGTTGAGGTTTCATCCCACACTTATACATTATGTTCTATGTGAGATTAATGATTTGCAAAGAATGATTTACTTGAGCATTGATCATACATGCCATATTATTATTATGCTATCTATTACTTATAATTATGCATTTTGATTATGATTCCTATCTCTTGTTGCATTGCATCCTACATACTTAGTACATCCAAACGTACTAATACATACTCTATACCTACATGATGTCACCATATAGGAACTGGAGCCTCGCTTCAGAATCTCCGCCCACATGGCTAGTATAGTTTCTGTTGAGCTTATTGGTGAGTTCTCCATTACGAGGACGTTGCTTATGATGTTATGTTATGTTCTAAGACTATCTTTCTTTTATATATGTAATAAGTATAAGGGTGAGCCTAGTTATTTGTCTTGGCTCCCGCTCTTATCTATGTGGTAGAGGCATTTTTTGGACATGTTATGCATCTATGCTAGAAGCCTTGACTCTCTTGTTTCTTGATTTTTATGATATGGAAGTTTATCCTTAGTCCCAATCCCTTGTTTATGCTTATCTCTTATTGTCATTTCAATTTCTTCCACGACCAAGGATGTGTAATGATATTCTTTGAGGCTTGTTTTGGGCTCCTTCGGGTTCCCTATTCATTGGTCACGTCTAGGCCCTAGGCTTGGTTCTTGACACCTATAGCCCTGAAGTTGTCAGTATTATCGCGGGATTCAAGATTAGACCTAGCTACAACTGATGGAATCTCATAACTTGAAGGTTTTCACTATAAAACCTGAGAAACCAAGCCTAAACTCTGTCTGTTGCAAGCCTTATGACCTATCTCAAGACCTCTTGGCACTATTGTTATAAGGCTGAAAGGTCGAAGAGGGAGGGATCCATCTCCAATCTGATAGCTGCCACTGAAGGATCAAACACATGCCTGCTCTGCATCCCTCACATGACTCATAACCTGAGGAAAAGTAATACCTACTTCTACTAAGTTCTCTGATGCCAAACGAAGTGGTAAAGTTAATGTCCTAACAAATCCATGTCTTACATCCTACTCCGTAGGGAAGAAAGTGAGGGCACATTTGGCACACTTAAGAAATCTTATCAAGTAGTCTAAAATAGATAATGAACCCCAATGAGGAAATGCTAATCTATCTCTACCCTGAGAACCACCTATCGCAGCTCTAGCCGGATGTTCTGATGCCTTTGATATGTCCACCAGTGAACTCATGCTATCCATCTTAGAAGGAGTAAATTCCAAGAAAGGATATTTAGAGATTATTCAAGTCAAATCATGCAATAAGGAGTCAAGAACACGAATTTTCTATAAATATCCCTATAACCTCCTAAAGATAGGATATAAATATCTATGCAACGATGCGCAGGACTCTACTAGGAATTACTGCCATACCAATGATGCCAGTCAATCTAAAGCCCTGAGATCAACTTGTCACAATTCAGTATCTCAGGCAATGATGAAACCTACACAATCCACTAGTAGGTAAGCCTATCACATAGCCAGGAACCTGTAACACCCCACACCTTACACTACACTACTAGTACAATTCAAATGAAATATGACATGATTTGGTTAAACTAGTGTTAATTTTCAAAAGTGATTGAATCTCGCGTCAATGGGCTATATGTGCATCTAGCGCTTAAGAGGGTCGAGTGTATACATGTTTTGTATCAAAGTAAGGGGATTACAGACTTAAAATGAAGTGAGAGAATTGAGGTGCTTGTAGGACTTCGGAAGCAAGAAGGTGAGTCAGCTACTTGCTTAGCTCAAAATTGTTAACTAAACGGAGGCGAGACCCGGCGTCGAAATTGTCCAAGTTTGATTATGAATAAAGTCCGTGTTAATGGTGTAACTTTTTCCCATGTTTTAGCACCATAAATGGAATATATGTTCAGCCCAATAGAATTATTAAAAAGTGCCCAAACACAATGCAAAACACTTAGCATATTGGGCCCAAACCAAGAATAGTAAAATCTGAAAATTTTGGCAGCCCAAGTCCATCAAGTTGGTGCTCCAAAAAGGCCCAACTTTCAGGGCAAAGCTGGTGGGTAAGCTACTTGATAGTATGTGTATTATTCTGGTCAAGAAGTCAAGAGAAGGTCGGCATAATACCTCTATAAAAAGAGGCCTAAAGCAGCTCCCACAATTCACTATCATTTTGAACACAAAAAAATCAGACTGCTCTCTCTATTTGCTCTCAACTTTTCTCAACTTTGTGAAGCTGTCAAACGACTTCTTTAGGGTTCTTAAGGAGCCTATAAACCTTGAAGACAAAGGTAAGTACTTATGGTTGTGTTTTTAGTAGATTTTTATCATGAGGAACAAGAGATAGATGCTAGCTGCGCTGCTGAAATTTGTTGGACAGATTCTGCGCAGAAAGTTGTTGCACCTTTTCCTTTTTGTTTTGGTGATTTATCTATGGTTTTTAAGTTGAATTATGAAGATAGGTTGGTGTTATTGACATGGTATGAGTTATAGACATTATACTAAGGTTGCTGCCCTGGTTTTTCTATGAAGAATAAGAAGTATTTGTTAGTATGATTGTGTTGGAATTTCTGGACAGATTATGTGTTTCAGTTTCTTGTGTACATTTCTTGTTAATTAAGAGGTTTTTCTCTTTTTGGCTGGATTTATAATGTATTATAACTTAATTATTCAACAAAGAATGGTTTTACAGTAGTATATAAGGCTGGTTAACTGCTGTTACAGTCCACAAAAGCGAGTCATTATACGATATCGCAATTATGTGCTTCGGATGAACT
>JAABOM020061295.1:0-11130 GCA_011800125.2 Solanum clarkiae
TATTTTATACATAAATTAAAATATAAATTAGTTTAATAATATTTTTTGGCTTGTAGTAAACTTAAAATGGAAATTTTATTTTTGAGCTAGATAAGATGGAAATTTTATTCTTAAGCTAAATAAGATGAAATTTTTATTTTTAAGCTAAATAAGATGAAAAGTTTATTTTTTTAAGGTAAATAAGATGAAAATTTTATTTAAAGCTAAATAAAATGAAAGTTTTATTTTTAAATTAAATAAGATGAAAGTTTAATTTTAAAAAACACATGGCACAATCATGAAATGCTATACACAGTACGTTAGCTAAGATGGAAATTTATTTTTAACAGTGAATAACTGAAACTTGTAAAAAAAAATTTTAAAAATAATTAAATAAGGTAGAGGGTGTTTTTGTAAACAAAGAACTTATTCTTAGAATTGTACCATGAATAGTATTTTGAATATGTCAAACGAACATACAATAAAAACTGCTCTCAGCATAACTAATCCTAGCATAACTTATCCCACCATAACTGATCTCATCATAACTTATACCAAACCAAATTAATGACCCGTTAATGTCTTTACCCTCGGCAAATCCATCCTCGATCCGCACAATACTGATGACATATCAGTGAAATTTCACGAGTAAGATCAAAATAGAACTAATTATGAAACTGGCAATGTTTTCTTAGAGACAGAAGAATAACAGCCTAATACAACTCCAAAAACTTTCTTGTTTGTGTAATAGACCACAAATACAATAAATTACAGTTGAAAAATCAAAACGACAAAATCGAATAAAAATTCATTCAGGATGAGGCGTGGATATCTCGCTTCTTTAAGAAGATTAAAGATCACTATGGCATAATTTATACCAATCCAGCAGTAATATTCTTGACTTGTCCTCTCCAGGATACAACAGCCCAACAACGTTGTTTGACTCAAACAATTCCGAATTAATTGAAGAGTCCAAAGCTCCACAAAAAGAACATCTTCCTTCAACATATAATTACTCTCTTTTATATGATGAATATAGTTGAAGACTTAGAATATTTTCTTTTGTAACAACCCCAAAATTTTTGTCTACTTGAGTTGGAGTAGTGTAAGGAGGATTTTTTAAAAAGGGAAGTATGCAATTTAATTAGTTCAAGTCTGAGACCACTAGACTCTGGAGTAAAAGTTATTGCCTCACTAAGTGAAGGTTCAATGTAGGCACACCTTCATTATGTATAGTAGTCTTCCTTCCGTTGACAAACTCTTTGTAATATTAATAAATGAGTGGGGGTTGTAGGTGGAACAATTTTTAATATTCATTTTATTATGTATACCTAATTCTTCCACTTCATGTTGCCTGAAATAATTGTTCCATTTAGCCTATTTTTATAATATATCTTTGACCATTAGTATGATCATGTTGGCCACCCAGAAAATGTAGTAGAATTCATATTTGTTCGACTTCACATTTATTGATTCTTCTTGTGTATATATAGGAGCACATTCTGCTTATTTCAACGCAGATGTAGCGAGAAAACTTAGAGCATAAAACGAAAGGAAAAACATTCAGGCAGTGAGCAATACCAAGAAAATATATTTTGTTCACATAAATATTTTGAGAGTTTTATTAGCTGAAAGGAGGTGTTTTATTGTGTAGAGTTTCGGCAATTTTATTCTTGTAAGTTGCTCCTATTTTTTAAATCTTTTATAATAAGATATTTTACATAAATGAGTTTATTTTGATGTACTTTTAAGTACTTTATTATGAGAATATTATTTTTGATAATTGATGAATTTATCTTGATGTATCAAAGTTAAATTGAAATACCCTACATGTCACTTTATTTACTTGAGTTAGAGATTTAAAAGAAGTTGTTGATGAGGAAGTTTTATTTATTCTATTGCTATTATATGAGGATTTTACTACTTAAGACTATATTATGTCTTGAGATTTATGTGAAAAGAGTTTATATGAAGTTAAGTTAGAGGAAAATATAATGAATTGAGAATACTTGAGCCGCAGTAGTGTTCGCTCTCAAGATCTGGCACGAGTACTTGTATAGAGTGTATGTTGATGTGTTCACGGACCACAAAAGCCTACAATATGTTTTCACCCAGAAGGAGCTTAACTTGAGGCAAAGAAGATGGCTTGAGTTGCTCAAGGACCATGACATGAGTATTCTCTACCATCCAGGTAAAGCTAATATGGTTGCCGATACTCTTAGCAGGATGTCCATGGGGAGCACTGTCCATACAGAGGAAAGAAAGGAAAGAGCTGGTCAAAGAGGTGCATAAACTAGCTAGATTGGGAGTATAACTTGAAGAGAATAATGAGGTTAATGTCCAAAATGGGTCTGCTTCATCTTTAGTGTCAAAGGTGAAGCAAAAGTAAGAACAAGATCCTGTTCAATTGCAGTTGAAAGATGATGTACATAAGTAGAAGGTTATGGCTTTAGCCAAAGGAGGAGATTGGGTATTGAGGTATCAAGGCAGATTGTGTGTTCCTGATGTTGACAATATTCGAGAGAGGATCATAGAGGAAGCACATAATTCAAGGTTTTCCATTCATCCTGGCTCCACCAAGATGTATCACGACTTGAGAGAAGTCTATAGGTGGAATGAGATGAAAAGGGATATTGCGGAATTTGTTCCGAAGTGTCCCAATTGGTAGCAGGTCAAGGTTGAGCATCAAAGACCGAGTGGTTAGCTCAGAACATTGAGATTCTGGAATGGAAATGGGAAATAATCAATATGAACTTCATTACCGGCTTACCAAGGTCTCGAAAGCAACATGACTCGATTTAGATAATAGTGGGCCAAAAGACTAAGTCAGCTCACTTCTTGGCAGTCAAGACAACTAACACTGCAGAGAAATATGTCAAGTTGTATATTCGTGAGATTGTGAGGTCGCATGGAGTTGCGTTGTCCATCATCTCGAATGGAGGAGCTCAATTCACCTCTCAGTTTTGGAGGTCTTTTTAAAAGAGATTTGGTACTAGGATGAATCTAAGTACAGCCTTCCACCCTCAGATAGATGGCTAGGTGGAGCATACTATTTAGACATTGGAGGATATGTTGAGACCATGCACTATTGATTTTAAAAGTAATTGGGATAACCATTTGCCTTTAATAGAGTTTGCATACAACAACAACTTTTATTCGAGTATTCAGATGGCCTCATATGAGGCACTCTATGGGAGGAGGTGTAGATCGTCGATTGGATGGTTTGAGGTAGGAGAAGCAGAGTTGATCGGACCAGACTTAGTTCACCAAGTTATAAAGAAGTAAAGACTATTCGTGAGAGGTTAAGGACTACACAGAGTCGATAGAAATCTTAAGAAGAGACTTAGAGTTTGAGATCAATGATTGAGTATATTTGATAGTGTCGTCCATGAAGGGAGTAATGAGATTTGGGAAGAAAAGAAAGATGAGTCTGAGATACATTGGCCCTTACCGAGTCATAAAGAGAGGGGCAAAATTACGTACGAGTTGGAGTTACCTTCAGAATTAGCGGCTATTCACCTAGTTTTTCACGTTTTTATGCTTAAGAAATGCTTGGGAGATCTGCGATTGATGGTGCCTATCGAGAATATTGAGGTAAAAGATAGTTTGAGTTATGAGGAAATTTCTGTCCAAATCCTTGATCGCCAGGTTCGAAGGTTGAGAAAGAAAGAGATTGCGTCTGTTAAGGTATTGTGGAGGAATCAATTCATAGAAGAAGCTACTTGAGAGGCGGAGGAGGACATGAAGGACAGATACCCCCACTTATTCCAGTCTACAAATGACGAGAGAATTGACGGTAATAATTACTTCTACATTCCTATTCATTGAGTTTTTCTTTCATTCATAGATATGATAGAGTTCTAGAGTTAGAGTGAGGATTGGTATGACTTGTTTATGTGATGTGATTATTATAATTGTTGCATTCCTTATTTGGTTGGTTTAAATAAGTCAGTCGAGGGGTAATTAATTGTTAGAGTCCATAAGAGGATTGATGCCTTAACCTATATTCTCTTCATTCGAGGACAAATGATCCCAATTGGGAAATAATGTAACAACCCCAAAAAAAATTACTACTTGAGTTGAAATAGTGTAAGGAGGATTTTTTAAAAAGGGAAGTATGCAAATTAATTAGTTCAAGTCTGAGACCACTACGACTATGGAGTAAAAGTTATTGTTTCACTAAGTGAAGGTTCAATGCAAGGCACACCTTCATTATGCATAGTAGTCTTCCTTCAGCTAATAAACTCTCTGTAATATTAATAAATGAGTGAGGGATTGTAGGTGGAACATTTTTTAATATTCATTTTATTATATATACCTAATTCTTCACCTCATGTTTCCTGAAATAATTGCTCCATTTAGCCTATTTTTATAATATATCTTTGACCATTAGTATGATCATGTTGGCCACCCAGAAAATATAGTGGATTTCATATTTGTTCGACTTCACATTTGCTGATTCTTCTTGTGTATATATAGGAGCACATTCTGCTTATTTCAACACAGATGTAGCGAGAAAACTTAGAGCATAAAACGAAAGAAAAACATTCAGGCAGTGAGCAATACCAAGAATATATTTTGTTCACATAAATATTTTGAGAGTTTTATTAACTGAAGGGAGGTGTTTTATTGTGTAGAGCTTCCGCAATTTTATTCTTGTAAGTTGTTCTTATTTTCTAAATTTTTTATAATAAAATATTTTACATAAATGAGTTTATTTTTGTGTACTTTTAAGTACTTTATTATGAGAATATTATTTATGATAAGTGATAAATTTATCTTGATGTATCAAAGTTAAATCAAAAGACCCTATATGTCACTTTATTTACTTGAGTTAGAGATTTAGAAGAAGTTGTTGATGAGGAAATTTTATTTATTCTATTGCTATTATATGAGGATTTTACTACTTGAGATTATATTATGTCTTGAGATTTATGTGAAAAGAGTTTATATGAAGTTAAGTTAGAGGATAATATAACGAATTGAGAATACTTGAGCCGCTGAACATGAAAACATGTTACATTATAAACTTGTTTACATAACCGATGTAGCTTTCTAAAAAAAAATTTTTTTTTTAAATATGTAAAATTAATGAAAAAGTAAGTTTATAATGTTATAATAAAAATAATAAAAAATCATTTAAATTTAATTAAATAAAAAAATTAAAGAAAGCTAAATCGATTTTAATAAATCACTTTGATCCTTAAAAGGTGAATTATTTTGTCTAAATAAAGTAAAAGTATGTGTAAATTTTTTTTAAAAATTTCAAAATTTGTATTGTTATAACTTTAGATTTTCTTAGAGAGTTTTTAAAAGATTTTTTCCCGATAATTTATTAAATCCAAAAAATATATCTTCTTCATAGCGCTAAATGTTTTTAAAAAAAAACAACAATAAAACTACTAGTTTACTTTTTAGTCAGATTTTTCACATATTTTGTTAAAACCAAAATAATTTTTTTTATAACCCCAAAACGAACTTTAACAAATAAATAAAAAATCAAATTTTTTTTGTAAAAAAAGAATTGAGAATGAAGTTTACTAGAGCTTCTACAGTACGGAGAAAGATGCTGCAAATCAGAGAGGAGGTGGAGCACAATATTGGATGGAATATCAGGGCTGCAAATGCTAGTTTTTGGTTTGATAATTGGACCAAACAAGGAGCATTATACTTTGTGGAAGGTGAATCAGCTCAGGAGGAAGAAGTTGAAGTAAAGGAATACATTAACAATGGTCAATGGTTACAAGATCAATTGAAAGAGGTTATCTCTGAAGATATGACTAGCTACTTATGTAAGTGCATCAATCCTATTGCTGGTGAAGGCAGTGATAAAGCTTGCTGGATGGGTAATAATTTTGGGCTGTTTACTGTTAAATCTGCTTACCAAATACTTAGAAAAAAGAGGATTGAGGTTGATTGGCACATGCTTGTTTGGCTCAAGGGTTTTCCACTGAAAATATTTTTCTTCTTGTGGAGGGTGTTGAAAAGGTATATTGCTACTGATGATAATCTTCAGAGAATGAGGGTGAACTTCGTCTCTAAATGTTGTTGTTGTGATGTGGGAGAAAGGGAAACAATGAATCATCTTTTACTAACAGCTCCCATAGCCCAAAGGCTATGGAAGCAGTTTGTTATTTGTGCTGGTGTGCTAATTAATAGAGATCAATTGCTACCTAACATGTACAGCTGGTGGGAGTATGACATAGAAGCAAAATGGAGACACATCTTTAAGGCAGTCCCAACAGCTATAGTTTGGGAGTTATGGAAGAGGAGGAACTCTATCAAACATGGCAAAAAGTGACTTTTTACTAGATGTATCATGCTTATCAGGTAATAATTCGTCATTTCATAAAGGTTACTTTTCCTGGACTGTACATAGTACCTCATAAATGGGAGGAAATGATAGAACTGGCTCAAAGATGGAAACCTACATTATGCTATCATATAGTGAAATGTTTTTCCCCCAATGAGGGATGGATTAAATGCAACACAGATGGGGCTTGTAAAGAGAATCTAGGATTGAGTTCTTATGGTTTTTTCTTGAGAGACTGTACTGGGAACCTAATTTATGCAGAGGCTAATAAGTTCAATGGTCTGGCATCAAATATGATGTATAAGCTACAACTATTCTACCGGCAGTGAGGTTTTTCCTCCACAAAGGGCTGACAAATATCTGTCTGGAGACAGACTCTATGTGAGTTAAGAATATGATAATGGGGAAATGGAGGAGCTCTTGGGAACTAGAGGATATTGTTGAAGAAATTCATACTGCAGTGAATAGATGTAAAGCTAGCATTCAACATGTGTTCAGAGAGTCAAATCAGTTGGCTGATTATCTAGCAAACAGCTCATGCATTCAAGATTCTAATATGCAATATAATAGTTTTCATGAACTACCAAGCACAGCAAGGAAATTACTAAATATGGATAAGTTCCAGATACCAAGGATAAGAATTAAACCTAAACAGATTACACTTCATCATGAATAAACATAGAAGGAAGGCCTATGGTTTACATAAAAATTATATTTACATGGAAGAAGCAAGCCTAGACAATGTCTACTTAGCTGTACAAGAAGGAGGTTATGTCAGCTTTCAATTAGGTCCAACTTCAGAAAAAGGGAAGAGATGATTGACCGGGATAGAAGAGAAGATCATTGCTGCGTTGCGGAGATCTGGATTTACTTGGTTGATGGTTCTCTCATTTCACCTTCAATTGCAAAGATCCGGAGATACGAAACGGGAATGCAAAGGTCAAATCATGGATGTTAGATGTGAAATGGAAAGGTGCAGTGCATGCTTACCAGATTCAGACCCCATAGAAACCCAGGTCGGACCTTTCATTCCATATACATCAGGATGAAATACCTAAAATGGAAATGTAAGGTTAAGGTGCAGACGGAGCTAAAGATGAATTTTAGAGACTTGACGGTACCTGCGAGAGCTGACATCGATGCTTGGGGAGATGAAATTAAGAGCAACCCAAAAGTGACGGAAGCTGCTTTGGTTCCAGGGAATCTTCGACTGAAAAGAGTATGCGGCTATGGAGATGAAGTTATCTGGAACCCCTACAATGTAGGGTCTTGGTATTATGAAGCAACTAATAAATGTTACTTTCCTAATTGTAGTCCGGTTGGGTCTCTCAATGTACTCTTTCCAGGTTTGATGAATAAAAAAAAATAGGGGTTTATTTTATTTCATAAGAAAATTAAATATAATAAATATTTATTTTTTAAAAAAAAGAGGATCATTAATTTCAAAGGTAGAAGTGAGTCAAAAAGGTGAATGAAGGATATTTTTGGACTCAAAGGTGGATGACAAGGGCATTTTAGGCCTAATAGGTGGATGAAAGGCATTTTTGTATCATTTTCAATAGTTTGAGGGTATTTTAGGCCCTTTTCCATAAAAAAAGTATGTAAAAGGAGAATGAAATTCAACGCTAAAAAATGAGAGAAAATCCTTTTGTTTATAGACAACAAAAAATGCTTATTATTCCTCATGAAAAGATCACAATTATTTGAAAAAAGAACAATCTTTTGAAAAGTTAACAATCGTTTAAAAAAGGCACATCCTTTCAAAAAGATCAGAACTTCAGGAAAAAGTTAGAACTTTAAAGAAAATTCAAAAATCAGTTTAAAACTCAATTAAATTAAGAGAAAATCAATTTTTGAAATTTTGAAAGGAAAATAGAGTTGCCACTTAATTTTACGGATAATTAGGAAACCATTAAACATTTAAAAAGACCTAACAGAAAAATCTTTTTAAAATCCAAAGAAAGGGTTCGGGTTCACATTTCCACTTCAAGAAGATTTTACGTACTTAAAATGGCTGCTAACATGCGGTTGTCCGACGATTAAAAGATTTGACTAACTTTTGAAAATTTTGATCTTTGACTTGAAAAAGGTTGACTGATTTTAAAATAGATTAATTTTGAAAAGATTTGACTGGACTTGACTAAATTAAAAACAATTGACTAAGCTTGAAAATTGAACTAAAATGTAAACCACATTTTTATGTTTCTTTTATTTTATTATTTTTATTTGCAAAACTCTTTTCAGGATAAAATTAAATGAAAATAATATAAATGATTTTGACTTGTCGGAGAATGTAATTTGATTGAAACCAAATAGAAAGCACAATGTTAGCATCCAAACAAATACGAATATGCGAACGAAACAAAAATAAAAGAAGAGAGTTGAGTGATTTGGGCCTTTATCCCACTTAAATTTCTATTGCAACTTTTGCTTCCCAGAATCTGTATAACAACTTCTTTCTCCTGAGAATTGGGGCTGACTTGGAGAGGGAGTTGAGTCGTCTTAACCCGAGAGGATGCAAGGAGGTGAAATCCAAAATGGACTCGGATGTACATGAAACAAAAAGGGAAAAGATAAAGATTAATGTCCATATATGAAATAAAATTTTTCAGCAAGTAGATCAAGTATTTCATGCTAAGTCAAGTATGAACAGTAGAACAAACACTGTAATATAAGAACAAAGATGGTGTACTTGAGAATTAACTAACTAATCTTTAGGAATTAGAATAAACACAGTAGCATGAGTCCAAACACAGTACTTAGTAACATAATAACAAGGATGCTGCAACTTTTTTAAGAATTAGAACAAGCACAGTAACTTTTAGCATAAATATTCATATGACAAGAAAACCAGCTAGTCATTCCATAATAAATCATGCTCATGGAAGTAGTGTAAAGTCATGAAACCATCGACAAAAGAAGCATATAACAGGCTGAAACATGCATGTTAGAGAAAGAATGGACCCAGGTTTAAACTTTCACATTGAACCAGGAAATTAAACCAGGAAAGTATGAGTCACATGTCATTTTAAAGACAAACTCAAGTAAAACTGAAACGGAAGGGGTTTAGAGCTTGAAAATCATAGTGAATTTAAGGATCCAAGATCATTTTCACGCTAGTCTTAACCCTTAAAAGTAACAACAAGTAGAAAGAACAAGCGACAGACCTTCTTTCTTCATTTCACAACAGAGTATAACCATTATTCTCCTACAAATAAGAGTGTCTGATAATGGCCAGTAAAAACCAAACTTGACATTTATGAATTTACTCAACAGCTTGTAACTTTGAGGTTGAGATATATATGGCAGCACTAAGATATAAACAAACTCAATCGCAATGTTAAATGGATTGCATTCATAAAGGGGAGACTTAACAGTTAAAAATGATCAAGGCACACCAAAACAAAACAATGATTGAAACAATACAATAGTAACATCCCTAAGACACCTACTATAAATCGCTAAATCATTCACATCAATTTATAGTAGTAAAAGAGAAAGAAAATATTAACTAAACCTGGAATTAGACCAAGCAAACCAACAGATAAAGAAATAGAGAACTGGAGTACTTCAACTCGAGGACTAGATTTTCTATAATCATTACAGTAGCATCAACAGCAGCCCAATGAATCAGGATCATTGTTAAAACAAGTTAACAGGATTACAGCATATTTAAAAAAAAAATATCTTTATCACTAGTCTTCAACTCTTAACAGTTCAACAGTAAACAAAAAAAGGGGATAACAGCACTCTTAATCAATACAAATATTAAGCTTAACTGTTAACATACAGAAACATGATAGAGGAGGCATTTTGAGCATATTGCGTCTGAAAACAACTCTGGAGATCTACTAACATATCTTACCTATTGGATAAGGAACATGAAATCAAATGGGTAACACAGAATCTCAAGACTTGTCATATTCAACAATCCACAACACAGTTTACCAAATAGTTAACAACAAGGCCACAGTTAACAACAACAGCAAAACACAATACACCCCCAGCCAGAACAATCAATAACAATGACCACAGCATCTACCCAATAGCAGTGTACTTCCAGGCAGAACAAACAAGACGCAAATAAAACAATTTCGATACAGCTTCCAGACTCATCTTCGAACATAGTATATGATACTCAAATGAATAATTGGGTGAGGATATTACCTTTATTGGAGCAGCGATACTGGATGACGAGCTTAACGAAGCTTCAATACCACACAATAGGGACTTATTCACGGATTTTTGGACTTCAAAGCTAGATTTTCAAGCCTCACAGTTGTAACAATTGATTGGAGTTTGGGATTTTTAGAAATCAAAAATCAATCTTCAAATCCGTTGAGTTTGTCGGTTCTTCTTAAGATTCGATTGATGCCCCTATTTTCTAGGGTTCTTTTTGGATTAATCCTACCGCCCGCTAGGATTTTTTGAATTCGTTCATCGCCGCTTTAATTTTTCTCACTATAGGGAGAAACTAGAGGTGGCCCCAGTGGAGGAAAAGATGAGGAAAGCGAGATTGCGATGGTTCGGACATGTGCAGAGAAGGGATATCGATGCTCCTGTTAGGAGGTGCGAGAGGCTGGTTGTGGAAGCTTCTCGGAGGGGTAGGGGCAGACCTAAGAAGTACTGGGGGGAGGTGATCAGACAGGACATGGCGAAATTCGACCTCACTGCAGACATGACCTTAGATAAAAGTAGGTGGAGGACGCGAATTAGAGTAGCAGGCTAAGTTTTTCTTCTTCCTCTTCTTCTCCTTGGTCGCCTCTTCTTATTACTATTAACATTTGTATTATTTTTACTATTATTACACCCTTTCTTTGCTTTATCTAGTGTATATG
>JAABOM020061296.1:0-11127 GCA_011800125.2 Solanum clarkiae
TATAACCTCCTGGATTTTGGTGTTCTACTTTCACTTGTTGGCAATTTGGACATTGAGCCACAAATTCTGCAAGGTCCCTTTTTATGCCTCCCCACTAAAACATTCCCTTCAGGTCATGCTACATCTTAGTTGATCCTGGATAGATGGAATATCGGGAATGATGGGATTCTTCCATTATCCTTTTCCTTAGCTCATTAATATCATATACACATAATCTATTTTGAAATAAAGTATTCCATTTTGTGTAAGGTCAAAGCCTTTTATCGTACCCCGACTCACTTTTCCTTAAGCTGCCGTAGAATAAGATCCTCGAACTATTTTTCTTTCACCTCCATTACTAATGAAGACACCGCTGCATTATGTACAATAACCCCTTCCTTTGGAGTCTTGAGAAGGCGAACTCCAAAACTAGCTAGCTGATATAGATCCTTAGACACTCCTTGACTTATCACAGCTTGATCATCAGTATTCATGATTGCCTTATAACCCAGAGCATTGGCTACCACATTTGCCTTCCCTGGATGGTATAGTATATCAACGTCATAATCCTTTATTAGCTCTAGCCATCTCCGCTGTCTTAAGTTTAGGTCTTTCTGCTTAAAGCTGTATTGCAGGCTCTTATGATCAGTATATATTTCAGTGTGAACCCCACACAAATAGTTGCGCCATATTTTCAGAGCAAATACAACCGATTTTAGCTCAAGATCATGTGTTGGGTAGTTTTTCTCATATGGTCGTAGTTGTCTAGAGGCGTAAGCAATTACCCTACCATGCAATGTCAGTAGACACCCTAAGCCAACTCCTGAAGCATCGCAATACACTGCATATCCCTTAGATATCATCTTTCTGGCCTTAAAATAAGAGATAAACTTACCCTTTGGCACCCCAATATTGCCTTCCCATTCAAGAACTGCCTCATTTGGAAAGTAGAATCACACTCTCTTAGTTCGGCAATCCACGGTGGCATAGCAATAAGCTAACCAATCCATACCCATTATAACATCAAATTCCATATTTCTAGATTAATAAGGTCAGCCAATATGTCACGGTCACAAACAGTTACTATACAGTCATAATAAACCCTTCTAGCCATAATAGATTCACCGGTTGGTGTAGACACTTCAAATGGTTTGTTCAATAATTTGGGTGTTCTCTTAAGCTTCCCAACAACTAGTGGGGTAATGTATGATAGTGTAGAACTAGGGTCAATTAATGCATATACATTATGTGAAAAGATGGACTATATACCTATGACCACATCAGGTGAAGCTTTCAAATTTTGTCAACTCCCTAGAGCATAAGTGCAATTATGGACTCCGCTAGAGCTAGATGCCCTTCTAACACCTCTACCTTGACCCATAGGTTCTTGTTTACCCCAACCTAAAGGAGGATCTGACGATGATGATGCAACAACTGACCTAGTAAATTATGCTATATCACCCATATGCCTCCTCGGGCAATCTCTCATCATATGCCCTGGCGCACCACACCATTAACAAGCGTCTGTCCCAACACGACATATACCTGAATGACTCCTTCCACACTATTTATAAAGCTAGGTAGGGGTCATTTGCCAGCCTGTTGAATATCCCGCTGTCCGGGCGCCTTGCCCTTCACTTCTTAGACCAAACTAATTTCTCCTAGACCCCTGAAGTTGTGGTGGAGCACTGAATGCAGAGTAGGAGGATGATGGCCTAGGTGGTCTATTAGAAAACCGAGGGCTAATCTCACCTTGGGGTGGTGTAAACTGCCCTGTAGACCTAGCCCTCTTGTCTTGACCTCATTCCAACTCTTACATCCTTCTCTTTTGCCTCTGATCCTCCAATTTCTGTGCAAAAGCTTGCATTCTCGCTATATCCATGTCCCTGTTCAAGGAGGCAATGGTATAGTCTCTGACTAGATACATATCTAATCTATCCACATATCGATGAACTCTATCTGCCATAGTAGCAACTACATTAGGAGCATACCTAACCAGGAAATTAAATTGAAGGCTATACTCCGTCACACTCATATTCCCTTGGTGGAGATTCAGGAACTGATCTACACGTTGAACTCCTTCTAGGTAGTTGGAGGTGCATCTATACCCTTAGATTGCTTCCAAGCTTCATACCACAATAAATCCTGCACGGTAGAATCAATAGGTGGTTTTGGGGGAATTTCACTACTTCTGGGTTCATTGGGAGCTGGAGGAGTTGGAGATATCTGTGACAAAGACTCCTCTTGAACCTACTTTCATTGTCTCACCTGACTGGGTATACCAACTACCACTTCTACTCCATTCCCTTTACCTTTGCTTTGCCTAATTTCTAGCATGCTTGTTGTACAAAATAATTTAGGGGTTAGACACAATCTACTGATTACACTTAGCTCAATGGCATGATCTAAAGAACGAAAAGAAAGTAACAACTCCTAATGCCACATAGCCTCCTGCTTATAAATGTGGTGCAAAAACATCGATAAACAAGATTCTACATAGATACGGCTTTGTAGACTCCCTAGGACGACCCACTCTGATTATTCTTCCGTCATGCCCAAAGCCCCATTAGGGCAGACTGGCACCCGTTGCCAATAAGGCCCTGGAGAATCAACCTATATCTATGCGCTCTCTATACATATTATGAGGGTTTTCTACATTTAACATGCCGTGAAGAAAGTAAATAGTAAAAATAAGCCAAAAGGAAACACATATGGCTAGGTTGTTGGGGCCACAATGTCTAAAATACGAGACATGGCCACACTTTAATTTACATCGAATATAATGCCTCTAGATAAGGAAAAGTATTTGATAAGGGTCGGGACAGGCCCCTCCTCGAATAATTGTACAATACAAAAATATAAGTTGTAGACACAAAGCTCCGAAGTAACTTGGAGCTTGGTAACAGCAGCTGGATATCCTAACTCCTACTGAGGAGATCCACTAGCACCTGTACCTGCAGCATGAAATGCAGGTCCCCCCCGTAAGGGACATCAGCACGAGATAATATACCGAATATGTAAGGCAGGAAATACTATATATGAAGTAATAACTCAAATGAAACTATGCACTGGTCTAGGATAAGAGACCACCCTTAGTCGTATTATGGGATCATGTACTTTATGTTCTTTTTATTTTTACCTTTACTGTATAATCTGTACGCAACATATAATATAAATGACTAGCTGATCAGTGGTAAATCTATATCGGGATCGGCCCTGGCTAGACTATTTCTTAAGCCCTCGGGCTACCGCCCCGTGATAGGAACATCCCTGGCTAGGTGATTCTTCCACCCATCGGGCTACCACCCATCAATAAGCAATATACTTTACTTTATCTTTCAATTACCTTTGAGATGATTCTTTTGGTAGTCGTAATATTAGAGCTCTAGGACTGTAGATACAACATATGGCATGTAAATAATCATAAGAGACAACACCACAAAGAAAGGAGAAAGTTGCACAAATAATAAAATGCATAAGAGGTAGAACAATACATGAACTTTATGTAGTAGAACGAACTCTTGTATCTTAGTATCCAAGTATGTATGTAGGTTTGCAAGTGACTATGTATGCGAGCATATAAACATGTGAAAGAGTGGAGACATGGCTGTTTGTTATGTCTAAGTAGATAAGAGTCTCTGTGTACCAAGGAAGAACCTAGGTTTCATGCCAAGTAATACGAAATCGAGTAGCCTTACATACCTCGCTATACGACCTCGCTATTACTTCAAGATAACCTTCACTTCCCCCAAATATTTATATATAATGTAGTAGGTGATAAAACTAGGATTAATAGCCAATAAATACATCTTGGCAGCCCAATCTCATAAAAAAATAATATATGGGCAACAAATGGGTATTTATAAACCCAAGCGTATTCTTTCAACCTTTCCGCCCCTAATCATATTTTCTAATACACATTCTCATATACATATGATATGCAACCTATTCTAGTGCCATAATACAAAAACCCATAAAGCACAACACATAACAATTCTACACAACATACAAATAGGTGGCATAAGATACGTCCTTTTGCCCCATTTTGACGTCGACAATCCTAAACCTATTCCAACTTTGACCAAACTGTATCCAAAATTTTTTCATATAAAACCAATCTTACAATAGTCCATAAATATTCTCAAATTAGGTGAAGGTAGTGAAACAATAATTTCCAGTTATCAGCCCACAAGTTTCTTTTAAGAGCACAATTACGATGTTTTACAACAACTCTTTTTTTACGGACTCTAAAAGTGGTGCAACAGCCTGGTTTCATCATTAACAAACAAAACTTTGTTAAAAATATGAGTGTTACTTCATAATACAACCAACTAATAAGAGAAAATCCTCTTGAACAACAAGAAAAACTCACAACAATGCTTAGGGCAAATACTGTCCAAAATGTCAGCACAAACATAACCAACATAGACTCTTGTTTCTCATAGAAAAACCATACTAAACACGTATGTAAACTTACTTATCACTACCTTCAAGGTGTAGGGCTTCTCAGAGAACCCTAAAAGTCCCCTTATGGCTATTTTGCTAGGTTAAGAAAGTGTAGAGAGAAAGTTTGTAAAAGCTGAAATTTTCCAAGTCTAAGAATGACTTAAAGGCAATTTGTAAGCCTTTTTAAAGGGTATTTTGGCCGAATTTCTTGTTTTGTTTAAGCCTTATATTATTAAGGTGGTGATACAGCAGCTTGGCCCTTTCATTTGGGCCTAATTGGGTCTCAAAGTTGATGGGCCTTGGCTGCCATTTTCCAAATTTCTCCTCACTTGATTTGGGCCCAAATGGTTAAGTGTGTTGTGATGTACTTGGGCCCTTTTATATACTTCTTGGGCTAAAAATAAAGTCCATTTATGATGTTAAAACATGGGCTAAAGTTACATCCTTAACACGGACTTTATTCATAATTGGACTTGGACAAATTTGACGTGGGGCCTTGTCTCCGTTTAGCTAGCAATTTAAGCTAAGAAAGTAGGTAACTCACCTGCTAGCTTACTAATTCCTACAAGCACCTCAATTCTCTTACTTTTTTTTATGGCCATGATATCCTCAATTTGACTTAAAACTTATTTACACTCAACCCTCTTCAGCATTAAACATACATATCGCCTTTTAATTGGAGATTCAAGCACTTTTAAAAATTGACTCTAATTTGACCAAATCATATCACGTTTCATTTGCATAGTACTAGTATTGTAAGATGTGGGGTGTTACATTTTATGAATGGCAACAATGTTTTGAAAATAGAACCTCATTTTGAGAAGGAACAAATTTATTTGTTTATTAATTTTCAGTGCTCTGTTTGATTTTCTCACCATACATAAGTTGTTGTGTTGAAAGTGAGATTCATTTTTTTTTTCATTTGACTAACCCGAATTTAAATTTCTTATATAATTTATTTTCTAATTGTTTCACTTATATTTTTGCCTTTTAAAGTGGAAGATTTTAGCATTGGTATAGCTCAGTGACTACTATTCGTTATGGGAGTTACCTTCATTTGTACATCAAAATGTTGGACTACATCTGAAATATTTGGTAAAGTTTCGATTTAAATTATTTTTACATTTATTTTGTTGCTCAATCAATTTTTAAAAATGTTGCATGACTATTCGTTTTATGTCTCGTATGTTCTAGCTCTATCATAATATTGACCTTTCTTATTGATCTATATTTGTTTTTTCTTTATGTGTGTGTATATATATATTTATTTATTTTTCTTTCTAGCATAAAATAAATGTTTTCATGTTGTATTTCATACCGTCAGGGGTGGATATATCTATATGGTTAGGGGTTTCATGGCACTTGAACACCTTGATTGAATTTCTTCATACATGCTTATGTTTTGTATTAAATCTTTCAGCTATCATGTGTAGTTACAAGAAAGTAGTTGTATCATTGGTGAAGGGTCAAGTTTTAAGTTATTTGTGTTTAAAGAGTTCCTTAAGCTTTCCTATCATTTCCTTCTAAAATTTCTATGTTAATTATTATGTCCCATTTAACAAATAAGGAGCACTGTGACTCAGCAACCTACTATTATACCATGTTGCATTTCTTCTTGATCAGATTCTTTGAATTGGTCTTCAGATAAGCACTTTAGTTTCCAAGCCTCAATGTCTAAGAGTTACATAGGGATTTAAAAAAAATTGTCAGAAATTACCTTTGTACAATAACATTGCTCAAGTTTAGTCTATATTATACTTTGGTTTATTCAAATCCCCTTTGATTGATGCTCCTATTACTAGAATTAGTTATTCATTCATGTCGATGTGTCATGCCTCAAACTCAATGACCCCAAATTCAAGGAGCACAACTGAAACCAATTGCCAAAACTCAGGCTTGAGCCAACTCGGTAGAATTATTTGCCACAAGCATCCAGTAGCCATATACAATCAAGAAATCAAATAAGTGTATCTTAGCTGAAAAATAATTCCTCAGCCAGCAAACCCCTTGTTAACAACTCAATCAATGTAATAGCAACTCTAAATAATTTATATAAAGAAATAGTCAACTAGCACACAAGTCCTGTTCCTGCCATCGAAGCAACTTTGATATTGGCACGACCCAAGCTAGACCCTAGGTATAACATATATAGTGAATGAGATCCCCAAAAGAATCCCATACTTGCCTTCTTAGAATATAATAAGCATTTATTGGTTTAAACATAGATCTAGCCAATAGAAGGATAAAAGCCAAGTCATAGATAATAGATAAGAAACATACTCATAAGTTTCACAAGCTATTATATAGTGTCCAAATCATGCCTCTACGTAATAGACCAAGCAGGGACAAGACATGTCCACAACGCACCCAAAATAAAGACGCAGAACTAAAGTCTCAAAGTAGACATAAATTGTAACATAGGATAAATATAGCATGGATTACCCCCGAGGAAGGAGGACTCACCAAAAACCACTAGTAATCAGCTAAACAAAGCATGGGTTTGCGGAGGGTAGTCACCTTCCCCTATATCATGCAGGTAAAACATGTATTAGCACATGAAATGTACTAAGTATGCAGGTGAAGAACATTTAAGGAGCATATGATAGCATAGGCAAGTAAAGGACATAAGTAATCATAATAAAGTACAATAAGGAGTCATGAAAGCAATGCATGAGATTCTATGAATGTACATGAGCAAAATATTCATACATATTTGGGAAGTTACCATAACCAAAAATAAGATTATGTGAGCTATGACATGAAATCTTGATATTTTCTCTGCACCGAAGAAAAAGGAGTCTACTTGACAAGAAAGAACTCTAACCATTTTGTGTGCATGAGTCATGACACTATAGATTTCAACTGAAAGTACCCTTGCATAGATTCATAAACTCAATAAGCTTCAAGATGTAGTATCACGAAGTTCATGAAATTTCATGTAACTAAAGCTTAAACATTCATATATAAGCATAATAATACCGTTTAGAAAGTAATTTAAGCAATTGGAGTTCATGCATGAAAGCCCATAAAATTCATGATTTGAAATTTGAGAAGCAGAGATGAAATTAGTTTGGCTTCATGGGTGAAATGGACCCATGAATTGAACCTATATAACGTAGGTACTTAATTTAATTATTTGAAGAAGATTGAGCTCGAACTTGAGGTCCGTCAATGGATTCCTAAACCCGAGCTTAAGAGGAGACATGAGCGTGCTTTTGATGAAGTGAGTTAGAGTCTAAGTGTGAGCAGTGATTGAAACACATTAGAAAAGGTTAGTATATCCTCAAGAGTGTATTTTGGTGTAGAAAAATGTCCAAAAGAAGTCCAGAAATTAGGAAAAAGACCTTAAAACCCTTGTGATTACATACTTGAAAATTGGACGGCATGCACTTCACAGTTACCACTATGCCTATGGTGCACTCTATGAGCCTCTCCATGAGCTGTGGTGGGATCCATGAGCCATGGAGTGTTCCGTGGTGGAACTCCTCCCTGGGTAGCCTCTTGAAAATGCTAAGGGATAGCCAGAACACCCTCCACAGGCAGTAATGTGCACCTACTATCCATGAAGGATTTCTTGAAGTGCACTCTGGGCCAAACGTTTTTCCAGAAAAGAATTTTCAAGCCTTGATTCAATCTTTAAGGTATGGGGCCTAGCTGAGATCAAGGAAACTCAAACATTATATGGGTTGTCAAGGCCATTATGATCTTTATGCTAAAGATGAAAGCAGGTACATATCAAGACAATACATCAAAAAGCTATCAAACCACAAAAAACCAACAAACCAAATGAATATGGCTATTATCATAGCTATAAAATATAAACAATAGTCCGTAAACCTCTAACAGTAGTAAATCTTGGCAAGATAGGGTCCAACCTATCCAAAAATATATACAACAAAAGACAACAAACCTCAAAACACTTGTAGCTCTTGGAAAAAGGGGATCGCCAGCCTGATAAAAGTTAATAATATTGTAAGGGAGCTCTATTAGGTCGTATGTCATACCTGAAGTCATTAATGCAATACCCCCGATATATTGTGCCAGGACAAACTAATGTCATGAGTATGAAAGGAAATATACCAAATGAGATGGTATCATAATATGTTGAACATAATTAGATATGAAATTCAAGAATAAGATAAGCATATTAATCTGCTCCTCCTGAATCTATGTATAAAAATAATCAAGTAAAAAGCTAAGTAAGCCCCCATAAACTCGTCAAAGAGAATGTGCCTAAGCTCCCATGACCCAGAAGGTGCCAATTAGGTCTATATACCCTTAACGATTGTCCCCTACCCCATAGGCAGTCATATAGTTCTCTTTGGAGAAAATATAGCCCTATAAATAGCACGTATCTCTTTAATGCATCAATATAGCATCTTGGGAAACTCATTTCCTTGTTAGGAAACAACAAAGCCCCATAGGTGACACACAACCTTCTTAGGCTTCAAAATATTCTCGTAGACAACTCATAGGCCTCTTAGTCAATAACAATATCCCTAGAGGTAGTACACAACCTTCTTATGCATCAACATAGTTTCATAGGCAACTCATAGCACTCTTAGGTAGTAACATAGCCTCGTAGGCTACACATAAACTTCTTAAGAATCAATATAGCCTCCTAGGAAACTCACAGACCTCTTAAGAAACAACATAGACTATAGGAAACACATATCCTTCTTAAGTATCAATATAGTCCCACAGGCAACTCAAACCCTCTTAAGCAATAACATAACTCCATAGGAAACTCATAGCCATCTTAGGAAAAGATCACATTCCTGCAGCTAACCACAATATCCCCAAGGGAAACAATAACAATTTAATAGTCTAAAAGTGAGAAATTAGCTATAAGAAACTTATAAGAATAATCTCTATGTCATGTCCAACATAGAGCTATTACCAAAATATTAGAATCTTGATGAGGAAGAAATATAACCTCTTGAATAGCCAACCACCAACAGTTATAGCTATAAGTACATTAGTGATAAGAATCCAATTATATCTCTCCTAAGCTTTAAGAAAACATGTCAAAAGAGTGGAATAACCTTAAGACACCTTTTACGATGAGTTAAGGTGGCATATCAACTTTTACTCATACACTCTTAGTACTTGATCTTATGCTCATAATACAGCTTGAAACCGTAAAATAAAGCCAAGACCTTATTGCCCAACACTAATGGATGATACGATATGACATTGACAAACTATGGCAAGATTAACACATGGAACAACTTTCGCTAAGGACCCAAATTGAGAAAATAAATGATTTTGGTGATCTTGGATAAGGAATTTATGGGTTTCTCTTATTTCTGATGAAGAAAATAAATAAAATAATGAAGAACATGATATGTATGTCATCTCATAGAAACATAAATATCTCTCTAATTTGAAGTTGGATGGGCAAACAACTGTCACGATCCAACCCTAGTCATAACATGATAAATGAGGAACCCAAAGGTACCTCACCGAAGCCACTTAGAATTTACCACATAAATAAAGTAGAATTGAAAATGGGGAAATGGGACTAAGGGAGATCAAATCATAAAACATGGTTTAAACATAAACTCATCTTACATTTGTCCAATAATAGCATCTAGAAAAAGACTTGGTGGGGGCTAAGACATGTTCAAAGCTCACCCTCAAGTAAAATGTAGCAAAAGAAAATACAACTTAAGAAAAATAAAATGTCTTAAATACATCAAGCATAAAGGAAAAAGGTGTGGTCCTTGAACTAGAGGACTCACCAATCGCTAGTCTTCAAATGTCCATAATCTAGCCATGTATCGGAGAAGGAGGAGGAGGAGGAGCACCAATCCATGATACATTGATCAAAATATTTGTATTAGGTTGACACTGTGGCATACCGTTTATCAGTGTTGAAAGACTTGTACCCTAATAGTATCAATGTTTTACCACTATTTTTTGGAATCAGTGGTGCTGAAGTTGCTCTTTATCGTCTCGATATTCCATTGAACAACGTGGTTTTTATGAAAATATCTTAAGTCAACAAGAATATTTTGAGACGTTGGTGGGAACAAACAAATCACAAAGGGAATCTTATAGCTTTTAATTTAAAGATGTGCAACAAATTAATGGAGACGTCTTGGAACGGGGTAGATTTAAAATCTGCCCCACTCCAAGATGTCTCTGTTCATCTGGTACACATCTTTAAAATCTTCAATATTCACTTTTTGATTTGTTTGATCCTATCAGCTTCTCAAGATATTCCTGTTGACTTCAAATATTTCCATAAGAATCACGTTGTTCAATGGAATACCGAGATGATAAAGAACATTTTCAGCACCACCGATTCCAAAAAAATAGTGATAAAACGTTGATACCATTAGGATACAAGTCTTTCAACCCCAATAAATGGTATCCTCCTTGTTGACCTAATACAAATATTTTGATCAGTGTATCACGTTTAAATTATTCAAGCAAGAAAAGAAAATAAGTTGATGGACGAGTTACTTCACCTAGAATGCATTACCAAGTAACTTGTATCTGTTAGTCCTACTTATACCACATCCATGAGTATGATCCGCAGAAACCCTAATAGCATTTCAAATTCGTCAATCTCCACGAGTATGAGAGCTTTAAAATTACATAAATAAGACAATAAAGTAAAATTTTCTTATAAAGGTTCTCTCTCCTCTCTCTCTCTCTCTTTCTCTCTCTCTCTCTCTCTCTCTCTCTCTCTCT
>JAABOM020061297.1:0-11127 GCA_011800125.2 Solanum clarkiae
TATCATTTGTTTACCTACTTTAAGGCATTCTAAAGGTAGAAACGTACAGTAAATGCATAGTTACAGATTGGTTCTCCTGGGCCTTATCGGCAATGGGTGCCGGTCCGCCCTATGGGACTTTGGGGCATGACACGGGCACTTACAGCACAAACTCCTGTGGAACTCAACAGTTCCTCCCAATCTGAAAAGGAAGAACAACAAGGTAATGGAGACGGGTCTGATAGCAACCTACCACAGATGACTCCCACGCACTTAGGGTCATAGTCGAAATTGGAGAGCACCTCCCAGACCCAATAGGACGAAGTCCAATCACAGCTCCCAGTTGACTACAGATGGTGTGTCCCAAGTATGAAGGAGATATATGACTAGGGAGTAGAGCCCAAGGGACAGAGCAAAACGATGCGTCAATTTCATGAAGAGTCTAGGCTGAACGACTCGGGGTTGGATTGAGTGCCAATATTGGATGACAAGTTAGACAAACATGGGATACGATAGACCACACAGCAGCTGGTCAAGTTTGCCCTTCTTGTAGTCCGTGAGTTTTGTGCAGCATATCTTGCTACACTCCGATAGGGGTTACTAAATAATAAGAAGCCGATTGAGTATCTAAGGTTACAGGTGGTGCCAGTCCGGGGTACGAGATTTCCTATTCTGGAGGAGACCATTCGACATATCCAGTTTGGGCCCACTTACAGAGTGCCTCAGACTACCATAGAATACGATGGGCGCATTGATAAGATATGGAGGGTGGTGACTGGGAAGGACATCAGGGCCAGGACAGAGCTTCTAAGATGGATTGCTAGCCAGATTTGTGAGGAGGGGTTCGAGCCGACGTGGGTTACAAATCATGCCAATCCTAGTGTGAAGGCTCTTCTCTCTTTTAGGGCCAAGTTTTGGTGGTCCATTAGCCGTTGGCATATCTGGCCCACTTTCAAGGATATGTGATCACCCTTGAGATGGCTGTGTTATTAGCCAGCATTTTAGCTGGTTATGAGATAGACTGGGCTCGGATCATCTAAGAGTAGATCCACGAGGCAGTCATCCGGATGAACACCTCACTACCATTTCCTGTTTTGGTTTATCGTTTGTACAGTGCAACGGGTGTTCCTATTGACCCCCATCGTGACCATCACGTAGAGGCTACACGTACCATGGATCCTGGCCTGGTTAAGGCTGACGAGAACACGGTGGCCTTACCACAAGCAGCCCTTCCTATTCCAGAGCCAATCCTAGTAGAGCCTCCAGCTCAAAGTGCATCTCCAACTGCTACCGACCCTACTTCAGCTGCTACAGAGCCTACACCAGCTGTGGAGATCAAGTCCACACCATCCTCCAGTACTCCAGCACCAGCAATAGCTACATCATAGGTTGATTCTCTTACTTCTGCTGTTTCTTTTTAGATATTATTACACAAGGTGGCTACGGTGGAGTCCAGACTTCAGGCTCTATCTACAGGGTCAGACCTTGGGTTGACCAGACCGTACAGGGCTCAGAGGAGAGGATGAAGGCATTCGCCCGTGATTTGGTAGATGAGAGAGTTAAAGCAGTAGATGCCCGAGTAGATGCTTTCAAGGAGAGAGTCTAGCAGAGACTTGAGGGTTCTAGGCCTACTGATATGAGTACTATGACTGAGGAGTTGGCCAAGTTTGAAGTCGACTTATTGCAAATATTGGCAGCTCCTGTTGCAGTCCCGGAGGTGGCATCGGTGGGCGATGAGGCATTTGATTGGCTAGCTAACCATCCCCACGTTCGTGGGAAGAGGTCCCCTTGAGCATGATGATAATCTAGAGTAGACTCAGAAGAGGCCGAGACCGAAGGAGGAGCCCATAACTGAGGTGGTGGTGTAGGAGTTGCTATTGTTGGTGGCTATTCAGAGAGATCGGGAGCAGCACAGCCCATATGGAGAGGGTAGTTTAGGTACTGCTGTGGATGAGATGGTGCGACAGGACCCCACAGACCAGCCAGATACCAGTGCTTGATGCACCATGATGTTTGACTTCTTTTGACCCCAGTTCTTATTTTGTCCCTATAGATACTTTGTGCTATTGTTAGACAATCTTTTCTTTACTATGTTGGTTTTTCAACGTGTTTAAATATTTTGATATTGAATGTTGTTTTTCTTATATTGTGGATGTTAGTTTTTATGCTATTGGGTTTTTGGGTTTTTACAAAGTATCATATTTTGGTGGGGTGTGGGAAGTTATGGATTAAGGTGAAGTCTGAGTAATCGAGTCCATAACTTTTCCTATTTTTTGATCCCAAGGTTTTCTCTCCGTGATTTTTTTTCCTTGTAGATGTTTACTTTTTGTTGTACTGGCATGTTTAGGTAGTGTAGATAATGTATAAATTCGTAGTAGTATTATCTATTGGCATATACATAGTTTTTAGACACTTTTTAAAGTTTTGATGAAAAATTCTTTTCCCTCAAAATTTTTGAGATGAGTTGATGTATTCATACATTTTAGTAGCTGGCAATGTTTATTCTGATAATGTGAAGGTAAGTTGAGACTTGAAGCATGACCTGTGAATCTATACTTGATTGTGGGTGCAATGTCATGTGTGCTATGAGCTTATTTTACTACATTCATGCATCTTGTATGGACTCAGAACTTGCCTTGTTACTCCAAAAATTGGTCTGATGATGTGGTTGATTTGGAAAGGATCTTAAGCCTTTGTTCTTTTAGTGAACCCACTTTTAGCCTAAATGACCTACCAAATGAGTGAGTGAATCCCTTATTCCAAATTATTGAGCTTCTCATATACTGATTCTTTCTTGATACCTTGCTAGCTTAACCTTGTTTGATGCAATACCTTGATATTTCACTGGTATATCCTTGAACATGTGAACCTTATTTGAGGCTTGAGGGTGGCTACAAATTGTGGCCCTGGTTTGGGGAATAGACATTGTGTACTTCACTTTATGCTAAAAGCCTAAGTTGAGGGTGGCTCTTATTGTGGTAAAGTAATAATAATGAGGTAGATAGTCGCGAAATAAAGAAAGAAATGAACAAAGCATGAGCCAATGAAGAAAAAGAAAAGAAAAGTGCCTTGAGTTGAGAAAAAGTAGCAAGAAATGAGTTCAGAAATAAGACACAACTGAAAATAGAAAAAAACACTCAAGAAAAGCTTGAAACAGGAGAATAAGGTTTGATTTAATGAAAAGGGTTAGGTTATGAAAGCAAAAAGTATTGGTAAACATGGTTCAAGATAGCTTTTAGTCATTACTTGCCCAAAATGCCATACCAAAGCTCCTTGAACCTATGTTACAGGCCCATAAATCCTAAAGTGATCCAACTCCACTTTATCACCAAGTCAGAAGATGAGTATAGAGGCAAGCCTATGGTGTTAGTCAATATGCATGAATTTCAATTGTGAGAGTGAGAATGTTTCCCCAGTCCCTGAATTCTAAATGCTTCTTGAGTGAGTAAGAAAGACTTCTTTTCTGTGAGTACATTTGCACTACTTGATTAGCATATGGATGCACCAGTAATTGTGGATGGTTGATGCTCCTTGGCTTACATAGTTGGATTTCTAGATTTATCATCATGTTTTATTATGCTCAGTAACTCTGCAATCTAATTTTGAAAATGATAGTTGGGTACCTGGATTAGAGTGAATGATGTATATGCTATTGGTGTAACTACTATGTATTTCTCATTTTCGGCAAAGATTGAGTCATAACTTGAGGACAAGCAACAATTCTAAGTTGAGTGTGTTGATATGCTGTCAAAATACAACACATTTGATGCCCAAAACAAGAGATTTGATGAGTTCTTAATGCGACTTTTTATGGTTTTTATGTGTTTCTGTGTTGTTTTTGTAGAAAAATTAGGTTGACATGATTTTGAAGAAAAGTTGCAGATTTTGCTGAGCCATAGGACGTACGAGCTCACCTACACGTCGTATCCCAAGCTACGAGTCGTAGGGTGTGTCGTAACAAGAAACAAAGACCAAAAATAAGAAGTCTGCTAAGTGGAGGTCACCCCTACAAGGCCATCCTACAAGTCGTCACTATGACTCGTATAGGTGGACTCGTAGCAGGAATTAGAGAGCCAAAATATTGGATTAAAAATTAAAGGTCTAGACTATAAGAAGAGCATACGAGTCATAGCCCAAGCAACGACTCCTACCAGTGGATCATACCAGTTGAGCCCAAGATACCAAGAACCTGATACGAGACCTCGACTACGACTCATAGGTCACCCTACGAGTCGTACCTGCGAGATTTACCAGCTTCCACCTATCCTTTTTGTGTTATTTTTAAGGTTTATTTATAAATACCAGCTCCTCCCGTAAATCGGTGCAGTTTTACAAAGCTCAGCATGGTTTAACCGTTGATGATAAGGTCGACAAGGCGTCGACCAAGTATGCTAAAGATTGTAATATCTTTGTTAATCTAAAGGATTCCATTTCATATTTACCACTTTTGTGTTAAGGAGAAATCTAGAAACGCTCTATTTATGTTTCCCTCACCCGCGCTGGCTGGGTCTTGCCGGTATCAACAATGATGAAGAAACAACCAGAAAAGCAACTAACAGAGCCAGTCCCTGATGGCTAAAATCATCTCAAAGCTAAAGTGAAGAAAAAAGACAAGTTATTGCAAAACTGCAAAATTTCTTGTTCCCCCCTTCTTCTTTACCCTGGCAAATCTTTGTGAAATAACTCCGATGAGAAGAAAAAAGAAGGCATTAAGAGACCTTCCTGGCCCAACCGAGCTTCCCCCCCCAGGCCTATTGAGATTTTTCCCTGTGCAGATGATGGATGCTAAAATGACTTCTTTATGGGAAGAAATTTCGAATAGTTGGAATCATGTTGATGACATAGTAGTTAAATCTAAGCAAAAGAAAGATCCCTGTCCCTCGTAAGCGTTTGGAAGCAAACGATCGTAAAAAGGAAAAATAGAGAAGTAGAGCTAAGGTGCTGCCTCTTCGATCGTCTCCGACTCCCGAAAAGAGAAGATTGGTGACCTCACTCCGGAATGGTAGGTTCCATACCGACAAGACCTTACGGACGTTGACAACAATTCTCTCTTTATTCAGCGAGTGACTCCACCTCTAATGACTCGAACTGAAATATTTTTCATAATAGGAGTTAGGGATTTCTTCGTCAAAGAGAAAGATCAAGTTAGGAGCCCCATCCCTCGATGGGAGGATGAAACCATTAGTGGAAAGATTTGTTGTTTGATTTGCTGGGGGGTGATGAACAGGTGGACGAGCGATAGAGTTCATGGTGGTGCTTCAGGAATGTACTGCGTCTAAGATCAGAATAAGCTTGCCGGCGGCGTATAAATATATTTTGTTAGGGTTTTATTATGAGATTCTAGACTTTAGAATATAGAACTTGCCTTTGAATATTCTCTAAAGAACATTTTAAGGTTTTTAGCTTAGATTATCTTTTTATGGAAAACTCAATTTTGGGGATTGTAAACCTTGCTTTGTGCTAATCATCAATCTATCACGCTTTTGGTTTGCAACTTGTGTTGTCTTCAATCTCCATTGCCTTGGGTAAAACTCTCAATCATTTTATTTATTTGCATTTTTGCTTGTTTTGCCTTAGCCATGAGTAGCTAAACACCCACAACTTGGGGTTGTGGGAACCATAGGTAATTGACTTGAGATGACCTAGTTGTATTTCTATTATTGGGATTTTGCATGTATTATCTATTTCTCTTCAGATTGATTGTTGTTTGGTGGTGACTAACACCCCGACCAAGGTAGTGACAGATAGGAAAAGGTAAATAGATGACGGAATTTGATCAATTTCTTCTCGTCTAGTCAACCAAGCCTGACCAAGGGGAGGTTGACTGGGACAATGGGTAACAGTTAGTTTGCACACCATGGTTGCCGACCATGCGCCATGGTGAAATTCGACCTTCATCTTCACAAGAGGACTGAAAGAACCTAAGTTACTGTCTTGCATCCGATTCCAATTGTAGTTATGTTATCTAGGGTAATCAAGTCAACGAACAATGGGGAACAGAATTCCCAAGTTGTCCCGAAAATTGATTGTTTTCCCTCATCGTAACATAGTATTAATTGTACTTTTGTTTTTGAGTCAGAAGCCCTCCCCCTCCCCCAATTTAGAGATTTTAGTTATTTATTCTTGAAATGATTAGTAGTGAAGTTTTGTAGTCAAGCCCCATATTTCCTGTGGATTCGATCCTAACCTTCAGTTAGGTTAATTGCTGACAGCGACCGCTTTCTTTTTGGAGCGTGACCATTAATAGCTGGCTCCCCTTTTTTCGATGTATTGGTAAGCATTAGCATTCAATATAATAGCTTGCATGATCATATTATCAGTTATGGTTGCTATCCCACACATGTATGGTTTCTTATAAAGCCTCTTTGATTATTTGTGGTTCATGATTTAAGTGGTCTTTATTATGATTTCTTTTATGGATTAATTGTTTCTCTTGATTATCTATGCATTTAATTAACTCTCTTCTTATGCTATCTACTTGACCAATTGCGTATCATATTTTATGGCATTTTGCGTTCGCTCACATACTTAGTACATTCAGATTTACTAATGCATACTTCTTTGCCTACATTATTTTATAATGTAGAGGAGGACATTCATCCTATTGTGATTCTTGTGGCTAGCTTAGAGTCTATTTGAAGATTTTGTGGTTAGTCCTCATGCTTCAAGGGTGAGCCTATTACACACTACTTTTCATCTTTTACTCATGTTGATACTTTGAGACTATTACATCCTCCTTTGTTAAGGGTGAACTAGGAACATGTTGTAATGACCTTAACGGCCATTTTTGTGAATTTCCATAAAAATTACCATTTTTCCTTCTGTTAGTTTCCCCGAACCTTATTTGAGCTAATTGTTTGGTTGGTATAGCATATTGTGGATACAAGAGGTATAAAGTGAGTTTGTGTGTTTGGAAAGTTTAAAATGTTCAAAAAATGAATTTTTGTACCATTCAGAGATTCAAACCTCGAAATGAAATTTCTTCAATTCCATTAGTTTCAAAATGTGAAAATTGGTATAGGAGAAGTACAAAATCAGATTCAGATTTTGTATATGGAAATAAGGTCGAAAGTTGAAAAAGTTGATTTAAAATGGGCTAAGTTTGACTTTGGTCAGGGATTGGAGTTTGGATGCTCGGTATGGAGTTCTGATGGTTCCATTGGATTCAGGGGATAAGAGAGATGTTGACATATTTTTCAGGTGGCCCAAGGGAATTTTGGTCATTTGAGGTCCTACACTAGTTTCACTGTGATTTATGGGTCACCGGGTCAAGGAGACCTCTGATTCATTTTTCAACATTCCGTTGATTTTGGAATGTATTTTCTAATAAATTTGCACTATTGGTTCATATTTATGGTGTTCTGGATGAGTTTTGAGGGTTAAAAACATATTTTAAAGGGTGGTGGTATAAGTTGATCGCGGTGAACGCAGGGTCAAACTTAGTTAACAACCTTTTTTATGTTTATTACTGAAAATATATCCTTTCTTCCCTAGTTTGGACTACACCATTTTCTTCCATATTTGAGTTCTAAAAGATTGGAGGGGTGATTTTGAGCGAGGCTTTTTTGTGGATTTTCGTTTAAGTAAACACTAAATGTTTGATTTTCAGTATTTAAATTGTGATTCTGACTTGAAATTTATGGTTTCAACCTTCCAAGTTTTATGGGTTTTCTAAATGATGATTTTAGTTTCTACCCATATTTATGGGATTTTCACCCATAAACTCCTTTTTTCATGTAGAACCTGATTTTGACCTCAATTTTTAGATTTGAGAGTTTCAAAACATAGCTTAATTTTTGACGCTTTTACCCCCAAACCTAATTCCTATCAATACGAGTATCAATTGAATCCTTTTGACAGTATATCTCATTCTTGATAGTGGTTTGATGTTTCAGAGTTGATTTTGTTGATTCATTCATTTGGTTGGCTAGTTCGTGTGTGGTTCAGCCTTTGAGGTAGGTTTAGCTATCCTTTCATCTAGAATAGGGTAGGATAATTAGATATTCATATGATGTGTTCTATGGGATTGGATAATATGACATGTATGTGTGGAGGATTATTCATATGATGCCCCTATGTGGATTCTTAATTGTTGGTAATTGATCTGGAAACATAGATGTGTATCATATTGTGCTTGTGACTTATGAAAAGAGTGTAAAATTGTGAATTTCGACTGAGAATCATAGCTATGGTTGGGACATTCTTACATATATAGGTGGTGGAAATAGTGATTGGGCATTTAGCAAGTTTCATGACCTAATGTGAATAAAAGTGATAAATTTATTGTGAAATGAGTAAGCTGTGGGCAATACTATGATATCTATTACGTTGTGATGATGAATATGCCTTATGTCTTGTATTTCATCCCATGTATCATCATATTGCATATTATAACACTTGGCAACTTGAGAACTATGGCACTGCCTTTTGTGACAAAATGTGACACCTTTTAAAAAGCTTGACCACAAAGAGGTGGGAAAAAAACATAAGATACTGTGATTGTGATTGAGGTATATCACCTGCGAAGTCCCCATGGGTCCGCCTTAGTTTATGGAGACTTAGCTTGAAGGGGTATATACTATGGGTTATATGACAGTCTTGATTCCACCTTGCAGTACATACACTGCATCATCATTGATATCATTCTTCCATAATATTTAAGTGAGATATTATATTGTGACTAGTGTTTACTCATTTCTTTACTATTTGATGATTATTAAATTATATTGGTGGCACTTTGCTGGATTGGTTTCTTGGTGCGGGTGGATGAATTCTTAGTTTATTTCATAGTCATCCAATTCTTTATTCTCATTCGATTAAACCTGCTGAGTACATTTCTGTGTACTCACCCCTACTATATTACCCCCTGCAGATCCTAGACAGGGTCCCGTATGTGGTGGCTGATCATTTCTAGCGGAGCTTTTGTCTTAGTTTCAGTGGAGAGGCCCAACTTTTAGGATCACTACTGTTACTATTTAGATTTGTAGTTTTTTTATAAGTTTTCTATTGAAACAACGTTGTATTTCACTCTCGTACTATGTAAATGCTCCTTGTACTCATGACACCATGTTTTGAGATTTGACTAAGTATTGTGGTGCTCTATTTTAGCTTTCTTTCGATATTGGGTATCGTATTTGGGTTGGAGCTTAATTAGTCGTGATCCATTTTGGGTCATGATAAGTTTTGGTATCAAAGCTCTTGGTTTGCCGATCTCGTGACTTAAAGAGTAGGGTGTTCGGTAGAATCTCGCAGGTCGATACATAGATGTCCGTACCCATCTTCGAGAGGCTGCAAAATGCTTGTTAGGATAAAATTCTGTTGTTGTTCCTTTTCGTGTGTTCCTTTCATGTCATATAATTGGATACTTTTAGTTTACTCCTTCCGCACTCTCTATTACATCACAGAGATTGTCAGTTCTGTTGGTTGTTGCTAGTCTTATTAAGTCACTGGCAGAGCAGAAGAGCCTTGATAGATTCATAAGATTGGCTCCCCCAAAGTTTGATGATGTGTCTGGTCATGGGGTTTATGATTTTCAAATAGAGTGCCAGGACAGGTTGTACAATTTGGGTATGTCGGAAGCTCATGAAATAACTTACCCTCTTTATCAGATCACCAACATAGCGAAGGAGTAGTGGAGGTCAATTCTTGCTTGTGGGCCAGTGAGTTGGGATCACTTTACCAAGGTGCTCCTAGAAGGATTTGTGCCTTTTTGCCTTAGAGATCGCTGCAAAGATGAGTTTAATTCGTTGAAGGGGGGCCTATGATTGCATCAAATTACAAGGCACGATTCCATGAGATGTCTCAGAGTGGTATGGTGTGTGTTCCTATTGAGTTTGAAAGGATTTGCAGGCTAGTGAAGGGGTTTGCAAGGTATCTTCAGGAGGTCACAACCTAGCTTGTCCTATCTAGTGGTTCATTTTAGAGTACCATCGATCATGCCAACATGATTGAGCATATCAAAATATGTTAGAAAGAACACAACCAAGAGGTTTCATCGTCAGACTAGTTTGGTGGGCTACCTTCACAGAACTAGAGAATATTTGGAGTTTGACACCTAGCATTATGGGCTGTGTTACTTCTACTGTCGAGCTTCTTGACAGAAGGGTACATATTACCTTATCGGAGGTGATGCTAATTTTGTTAAATATTATAGTTGTTCAATATGGATAAACGTGTGGACTATATGAATATGATCTTCTCAGTGGCTATGATGTGTTCCAGCGATAGATATAGTGGGCCTTTTGATGAGGTGCTAGTAATATGCGAGAATAGAGACATTAGTAGATGGTGCAGATACTTTCTCTTAAGGAGTTATCAGTTGTTATACTTACTCAAGTAATGGAGTTGATGTCATCGATGTTGCTCCCCAATGCACACAAGTGTACGTGGTCTTAACAAGCAATATAGTAGCCCTTGTTAGGAGCTGGGATGTTGAATCCAAGGGATTTGAATAAAAATCTATTAACAATTCAAGTTATTGTGTTAAGTGTGTCCTTGTTGAAAATAATAAAAAGATTGAGTGGAAAAGTTAAGTAACTAATTATAACTTCTAAAGTTAACTGGTTTGTTGTGAATTATCAGATTAAGTACGATTCTAGGATTGTAATATTATTGAGGCAATTCTAGACTCAATGCTTGCTATTATGTTCGGGTTTCTTGATTACTGATTCATAGGGTTAAAATTACGTAAATAGGGTTGCGCGCCTCTCCCATCCTACTGTTATTGAATACCTAACTACATCGTTGAGAAGGGGATAGACAAATCAATAAAAATGTTGTAATTTTATCTTACTATATTTTGAAGCAAGCTAGGTGTAAGGGTAGTTGTCACGGGTCTCCCTTACACTGTAACACCCTACACCTTACAATATTGGCACAATGCAAATGAAATATGACATGGTTTGGGCAAACTAGCGCAAATTTTTAAAGGTGCTTGAATCTCGCGTTTATATGTACGTCTAGCGCTTAAGAGGGTCGAGTGTATACCTATTTTGTGTCGAAGTAAGGAAATTATGGCCTTAAATGAAGTAAAATAATTGAGGTGCTTGTAGGACTTAGAAGCTAGCAGGTAAGTCACCTACTTGCTTAGCTCAAAATCGCGAACTAAACGGAGATGAGGCTCGACGTCGAAATTGTCCAAGTTTGATT
>JAABOM020061298.1:0-11127 GCA_011800125.2 Solanum clarkiae
AGAACATCATAAAATATGTATTTAACAAAAATATTAAATATTATAAATATAATATCATAGTAATTTTGTTAAAATATTTGATAAAAAAGAAACTATCTAGCTAAAAGAAAATAAATGGCTTGTAATGTGAAATATCAAGTCAAATACTACAAAAACAAATGGAACTAAAAAAATATAACATAAGTTTTAAATTTAAAATAAAAAAATTAATATAATACTCTTGATGCCAAATTTCAATATAACATACATAAATATAATTTAAAAGAAAAAAATACGTATATCTATATCTTTGTTGAACAATATGAATTCAACTTTAATTTAAAAAGTAGAATGCTAATAAAATCATGCTAGTGAAAAAAATAAAACATAGAATAAATAAATAAATAAATAAAGATAAGGTGAAACATTGTATGGAATTACATGATATGTAAGGATTGAGAATAAGAAAGAAATGAAAAATAAATATTATATAGTAAAATATTATTTTTCAAAAAATTAGAATAATGAAAATAAAAAGAATTTTAAAATAATCAAAATAAAAATAAATAAAAATAAAAATATAAGAAAGAAATCAAAAAGTAACAACATGTAATTACACCATGTAATTGCCTACAATTCACAATCTACCACTTGAATTGGAAAGTGTAATTACACTTAGTCAATTACACTCAATTACATGCTAACCAAATAATTACTTATCCAACTAAATAAATCAGTGTAATCATATCCAATTCTACCAAATCCAATTACCAAAGTGTCCTTGTGTGCCTATACGGGATACCATCATCCATAGTATCAGATAGAGATCCACGGTTCACATGGCTATCTCGATATGGAACAACCTTGGTTCCGTCTATTGAGACAGAGGTTAAGATTTGTTATGTTGTGTACAGGCGCTCTTTCTTTGTTAACCCGTCTGGTGCGCAGCTGTATGCCTGTGTAGGTGGTCCCCACATGGGGAGCTCTTGGGCTTTTTTCCGCTCGACCGCATAGCCAACTCCCCTCTTTAAACTTTATCCACCAGTAAGAAAAATGTGCCTCAACGCCTATGCTTCTTCAGCGCACTGGATCTATTATGGATGTTCCTGCGGAAAGGCTGTGCTAGGGCGTGTGGTCGATGGCTTGGGAGTACCTATTGATACATATTTTTTTAAGAATGTTTTTTAACTAGAGATGTAATTTCAGTATTAAACTAACCTGAAACATTGACTTTAAATTTGCCTAGTAATTTCCACTGGTTCATATTACTCTTTTTTCTGTTTTCTTTTAATTGTCAAAAAAAAATTTAATTTAATTTTTATTTTTATTTTTTGACAAATTAAGTTTGAATGATGTAATGATCATAATGGTCATTTTTGGAATTTTCGGTTAAATTATTGTTTTGTCCTTCCTAAAAGTTGCTTAAAGTCGAATTGAAAAGTTGGATTTCGAAAATCTCTTCAAAAGTTAGAATTTTGCTAAAGAAAGAATTTTTAAAGGCTTAAGTTTAAAACTTTTGAGTTTTGAATTCATCTTGAGTTTCGAGTATCTGAATGCAGTTTTGTCGATTCATCGGCTCCGTAATGCAAAATCTGGTCTAAGAGAACCTACGCGACTGAATTTGGAGTTAAAACGGAGATTTTAGACCCAAAGTTGCATTTTCTACTGATTTTGGATCATAGTTTGACTTTGGTCAACATTCGGAATTCTAAAATTCAAATCGGAATTTCGACAATTCCAATAATTTTGGATGGTGAAACTAACGTTAGAAATGACCTCGTTGTAATTTTTAGAGTTTTTGAGGTTATTTTGAGTATTTAAGTTTTTAACTAGTTTTAACGAGCTTTTTTGGATTTTGAGTCGAGGAGACCTCTAAATCAGATTCTGACAGTTCCATTGAGTTCAAAACGTCGCTTTTAGTAGGCCTATATGTTTGGTTTGTGCATGTTGGGTTTTGAACGAACACCAAGGGTTCGTTACATGTTTTGGTAATAGTTGAGTTTTAGCAAAATTTGGTGCAACTTATATTGTACTCCACCTTCACAGTACTGGGGCCTGCATTCACGAAGTGTGTGGAGCTAAACCTCCACATTCGCGAAACTTGAGGAAAGCCTAACCTCCACATTCACGGTCCCTTGTCCGTATTCACGAAGTGTTAAAAATTCTTGAATCATGTTTTAATTAAAAATGACGGGTTACACCATTTTCAATCATTTTTATTACTCCAAGCTTAGTTTTAGAGGATTTATTCAAAGTTTTTCAAGGCAAGACTATTGGTAACTAATTTCTACTCCATTTCTTCATTTCTCATCAATTAATTTATGATTTTCATTTGAAATTGGAAGACTTTTAATGGGAGAAATTGGGGTTTTCGAATATGAAATTTTTGTTGAAAAATTGAGATTATGAGTTCACTTCGACTCCATTTTCGAAATGATTTTCACCGTTGAAATCCTCATTATGTGTAACGACCTAATCTAGGGGCCTAGTCATCGCACAGCGAATGAGACACTCAAAGGCACCTCACACAAGCCATCTTAAGCATCTTGGGCATTCATAGGCATGAACATAAAGAAATGAAATGGGGAACTAGGGGAACCGGGGCTAAGGGGCCACAACTTAAAAATCATAATCAAATAAAAGAACAAGATACAAACAGAGCGTGTGTTCAACAATACCTCTTACATAAACGTGGCAGGGACTAAGACATGTTCAAGCTCACCCTCAAATACAATCCCAGCAAAAGAAATATATAACTGGAACTAAAATATATTAATACATCAATCTAGAAAGAAAACTAAGATATTGTCCCCGAACAAGAGGATTCACCAACTCTCGTCTTCAATGATCCAAAGCTAGCCACATGGTGGATATCGAGGAGCATCGATTTCTACATGGTTAAATCATGTAGCATAGAAGTATGCAGCATTACTTTGAATATATCCGTATGAAGGTATGCAATACATGACATGATAATAATGATAAGATAATTCATACTAAGTCTCGTGTTAAAATCATATACTTACAAAGGCATTAGTAAGTCATAATCAAGCCAATATCATTTAAACATACAAAGGCAACTCTAACAAGAGCTTATTTGGATGCATAAATGAACATAGTCATGAATAAGAAAATCATATAAACATTGGGATATACATGAAATGTAGGGATTTAAATCATACATCATAGAAGAAACATCTTTGAAGCATGAGGAGGACATACCTACAGGTGATCTTTTAACGCATTACTTCAGCCATAGAACATGAGATAATGCATATGAGAAATAAGGCACTTACCCTCACTTGGATGCATAATAAGGCACATATACTTAGGTTAGTGGAGAAAACACATGTTATTATAAACAATTAAAGTATTTGTTATCCTTAGGCGAACAATGCATCACTTTACATGGAAGACTATTTTATTATGAAGGAAATATAAGTAATCATAATAAAGACCACTTTACATATTTAAAAACATAAAATCATATACCTTTAAAAGAAATACCATTCGGGAGTAACAAAGGAATATAACTTGGGCAAGAAAATCATTTGAACTTATGAAATCATGAGTCATATGAACCTTAAAAGCACCTTGGACATAATATGAAGGAACCATAATAAATTATCATAAGATGACATTTTGGGGTCATAAGGAGCACTTGAACATATATACGAGCAATCTTTAACCAACATAAACCATGTGAGAACCATAGAGTCTCGATGTTTCCCCTACGTCGGAAGAAAGAGGGAGATCACTTGCAAAGGTGACCTCCTAAGATGCCTAAGTGAATCCACTAAAGCCTACTATTGAGCAACTTCTACTATTGGTTGGTCTAGGAATCAACCTCTACTAGCGGACATCTCCTATTTCCTATGATGGAATGTAGTTATAGGACAATGAGATCCTACTAGGGTCTCATGCCTTAGCTAATGGGGAGCTTCCGCATACATCCCAAATTCCACTGGGGTGCTAAGCATGGCTCTCATGAATTAATCATAAGCATCAATTGTATCATATGGAGAGACATTCTACTAACCCATCCCATAAGAATTTAGAACATTAATCATCATCATAAAGATAGCTCCTAAGTCTTGTATATGCCTTTACGATCAACTCATCATCATAATCTTGTTTATGCCTCTACTATCGGCTCATCATCTCATATCCCTCTTCTAACGGGTTGTCATAGTCTCATGATCATACCTAGGTGGGGACTCACATTTCTTTCATTCATTCATTCTTGACTCTAATGAGACTTATCCCAAATAACATATAGATAAGAGTATATTCATGACATGCATAAACTTGTAGACTATGACATCTTAAAGAAGACCTTTTAATAATCCATAGCTTTTATATAACATCAATGTGTTTCATAGCATACTTGGAAGACCTTGTCACTTATAATATATGTGAAGTATAAAGAAATAAATTCATGAACTTACATAAAGTTTCATAGTATTCTCATGAAACTATAACATAAATGATAACTGTTAACATTTAGGACCTTCATTTTCTTATATCGCATTGATTGGGACTTTTTTCTTTTATAAAATATCCTCTTTATATAGGTTAGTTCCAAAACATGGGATTTGCATGTTTAAAGACTCGAGAAGATGAAATTCATATATATCATGCATACATAAGATAGGATGTAATCATTTAGAATCATTCAAATCAACCCATCATGATCCTTGTAAAACCTAACTAGTATAATCATGAACATCATCCCAATATTTGTCATAGGCCATAAAATGATATTAATATACTTCATATAACTAAGAATGCATTATAAACTACATGATTAAATCAACTTTTTAAAACTTTACAATATATGTAAATCTTGAACCCAAAATAGAATAAGGAACTTGAGTTTTGTGAAGAGAAGGGTTCCATAAATCAAACCCATGTACCTTAGTCGAAGATCTATGGAAGAATCATAAACTTTGACGTAGAAATTCAAAACCCTAGATTTGCCTTCAATGGAGAACCTTAGGAGACTTGAAAAAATTTAAGACTTAGGTTTGAGAGAATGATTTAGGAATAGGGGTAAATGAGGGAGTGTAAAACTGATATAGAATGTAATAGAGGCCAAAACAACATCACATTAAGTTTAGGATGCGAGGAAATGATAAAAACTCCCTTCATAAAAATTTGTCAGATCAATCCACAAAGGCCCGTTTACGGGCCGTAGGTCGGACCATAGACCTAAGCCCTGTACGCCTGGTAACTTTTTTGAAATCCCTAAAATTAATTTTGCTAGACTCAAAATTGTGAAACCATCTCTACAGGTCGTCATTTGATCCACGACTTGTGGTTGAACTCATAGAGTCCTCTCATACTTAATCATTTTTTTCCATTTTCTTGGACCCATCTACAAAGAGGCTCTACAAGCCATGCTATGTTTTACGGGTTGTTCTGGTAACTCGTCGATCATCTTTCAGCAATTCCAAAATTTCTTCAAGTCAAGACCCTCATCGACGAGCCTACCCGTGGTCCGTTATTATTTCCACGGGCAGTAAGTCGCCCTCGTACAATAACTTCAGGTCATTTTTCAGGCCAACTTTTCTGTTCTCTTAGGGTTCTAAACTAGGGGGTGTTATAGTATTCCCCCATGGGAACATTCATCCCCGAATGTTAATCAAGCTAGCACGATAAAAGTGAAAAGAATATACATACATAACAATGCATCATGAATTCAAGTACACAAGTCCACCATCACTTTCATGCAAGGTTTTAAAATCTTTGATATCAAACATCATTTTAAATACATCCATAACATGTTTTCATATTTTGCACATAAAATTCTAATTAAGAACTAACTTTATGAATATGCATGTACAATAAACAATAAGTCAAGGCTAAAATAAATTATGTATGGGATGAACATTAAGACTATCATCTACCAACGCCCCGCCCTGCCCTACTACACTCACTTGCACCCAAATATTAACTATAACAATATCATTATCATTTTTAAAGAAATATATACATTCCGAGTAAGACATTTTGAGCTCTTTCTCTTCCCTTTTAGCCGCTACCGGGCAATCCCTCCTCTTGTGTCCCAGCTCACCACACTCAAAGCAATCTTCTTGTACCATCAAGCACTCCTCTAAATGCATTCTACCAAACTTGTCACAAGTAGGATAGGGGTTTCTCTCCCTTTTGCTCTTAGATTCCCAAGTCTTAGCAAATGCTGATCCACCCTCATCAAAACGATTCCTCTTTGACTCTCTTACATCCCTTCTCGTCTTTTCATCCTCAATTTGCTCTATATAAGTGATAAGCCTTGAAATATCCATTTTCTTTGCTAGCATAGCGGTCCGGCACTCTTGGACAAGCAAGTAAGATAATCTTGACATGAATTTGCTCATTCTAGCTTAGGGGTCGACAACCAATGATGAGACATATTTGGAGAGTTGGGTGAACTTGAGGGAATACTCCCTCACACTTATATTCCCTTTCATAAGGTTGATAAATTTTTGCATCTTGGCTTCCCTCAACCCCAAGGGGAAGAAGCGATCTAAGAATGCATCTTTGAACTCTCCCCAAGATATAGGGACCCAATCTTCATTCCTGTCACTTTTCCATTGAGTGTACCATACTTCAGCCACCCCTCTTAATTGGACGACCACTAACTCGCTTTCTCCTCCGAAGTTACTCGCATAACGGCAAACATCTTGTGCACTTCATCCGCAAACTCTTTAGTATCCTCCTCAACTTTTGATCTATGAAATTCTAGAAGGTTCATCCTAATAAAGTCCCTTACCCTCGAAGCTGGAATGGGAGCATTTGGAACATGGACTCCTTGGTTGGACACAATTTGTGCCAACATAGTGAGAGAGGCTCAAAATTTCGTATAAGTTACTCCTTTGTCTCGAGGGGCCTGAGGCATTCTTCTTGGAGACATTATCTAGAAAGCCGCAAAAAAAGACCCGTTAGATAAAGGGAACCTTAGAAAAACTCTAAAGCACGATATAAATCATGAAAGAAGTGCGACAATTCCTAGACACTTTATAGCCTCCTACTCATAGATGTGGTAAGCTTCACATCTATGAATAAGACTCTATTCGACGCGGCATATTAGACTCTGAGAACCATTTCAAAACCTCGTACTCTGATATCAAGTTTGTAATGATCTGACCTAGGAGCCTAGTCGTCACATGGCAAATAATACACCCAAAGGCACCTGAACCAAGCCATCTTAAGCATCTTGGGCATTTATAGGCATAACCATAAAAAATGAAATGGGGAACTAGGGGAAACGAGGCTAAGGGACAACAACTTAAAAATCATAATGAAATAAAAGAACTAGATATAATCATAACGTGTGTCCAACAATACCTCTAACATAAATGTGGTGGGGGCTAAAACACGTTCAAGTTCACCCTCAAATACAATCATAGCAAAAGAAATATACAACTGGAACTAAAATATCTTAATACATCAATCTAGAAAGAAAACTACGATATTGTTCCCGAAGTAGAGGACTCGCCAACTCTCATCTTCAATGATCCAAAGCTAGCCATGCACTTTACGAAGTGGCACTACGAGTCATTATGCCCTTCACGGCTCGTGAAGTGTCCCAAGAAGGTACTTAGTGATGATTTCAAGGTTCATTTTAGTAAGATCATTTTGGTAAATTCCTTTAATTCTAAGTTCCCTATGGGACGTTTAATGACTCTTATACCCAAGCAATTCATAACATTCTATGCATGTTATAACACTTAGTCCTATAAATTATTCAGTCAAAATACTCTCTAGTTCCTTATTTCAAGTTCAAGACAAGAATTCTTCAAGGCCTCAAGTTTCAAGCTAAATTCTTCTCAAATCCACCAATTCAAGTTTAAGTATGTGGAATTCATCCATGAAATCATTTCAATCATGGAGCCCAAACTATTTTCATCTAATTTCATCTACTTTTAAGTATGATCTAACTGGGGTTTTCGTGATTTGATCTTCAATTGTTAAAATTATGACATGGACATATCCAAATAATGATTTGAGCACGAATTAAGCTTGTTTCTCTTAATTTGCAAGGTTTTCATCAGATTTGAACTTACATAACCTGATGGACTATGAAATTATGCATGGGTGATCTCAATTGTGATTCAAATGTCCTTTTATTCATGAATTATATATATTTCTACTTAATTATCATGTTTTGAACTTGATACTCTTGTTATACATGCTTTACTCTCACTTCTCCTCACTTCTCATCACATGATCATACATGAACTAGACTCTTACATGATATTTAGCTATGAACTTGAATACGAATATGGATTTTTTAGCATGATTTTAATGTGAGTATGATTATGAACATGACTTGAATATGAGTACAACTATTACATGATTATAAGCATGGTATGGACATAATGACATGAATATGATTATAGATTTGAATGTGATGTTGATATGAACACGAATGTGAGTAGGAATATAACTATGACATGATAATGAGTATGTTATGAATATGATTGGGGGATCTTGGGCTTTGAGAATTGATCAAGATTCCCACGGAAAAGAATCAACATTTCTAAGAAGGTGACTTAACTCTAGTATGCTATGACAAGAGGATTTTAGGTCCTTGAGGTAGATTGGGAGAAAGACTCAGCATTATGAAGATGTGAGCTAGGACTATAACATGACAATGAAAATGGAGGACAAAAGGTCATGAGGTGACTTAGGATTCTAATATGATTTATGACTAGGTGACTTAGGGTCTTAAGGTTGACCTGAGAGGACACTCTAGATTCAGAAAAGGTTACCTAAGACCTAATATGAAATGAAATACTCTTATGAATGATGATAATATGAGATTATGACAGGTTTAAGGTAATGGATTCAAGCGAAAGGTTTGATGTTTCATAATGACTTATGATGATCTATGTTATGCATGATTCTATATTTCTATACTACATTGCATGCCCACATACTAAGTTTATTCAAACATACTAACGCATACTCTATGCTTATATTATATCATATTGTAGGTGCAAGAGATCTCCGCTCTCTATCCTCATGGCTAGATCCAGATTATTAGATGATCCATATTGGATGAGTCTTTCTACTTTCTTGACAGAGCCTTCTACTTTTATTCTTATGGCATGCTATGTAATTGATACAGACTTTTCTTTATGTTGAGGGTGAGCCAGGACCTACCTAAGCCCCTATCTATGATCATGAATTAGGGGCATTTGTTGGATGTAGTGATGTCAGATTTCAGGCTTGTATATTCTTAAGACAATTATTATTCTTATGCTTTGAGTTATATTAAGTATTGCTTCCACTTATGTTATTCTTTTGTGGTTTACCTTGAATGCTTATGTTATGCTAAAGAGGCAGTTTGGGATTCTTTCAGGAGTCTCATTCACTGTGTTACAAGCAGGTCCAAGGCTTGGATCGTGACATGGAGAAAGTTGAGAATTTGTTGAGTTTCACAGATCAAAAGGATCTATGGATAAATACTTACATACCTTGAGTAAATTCCTTGAAGAAATCTAAGAAATTAGTGATAGACTTAGAAAAAACCCTAGCTTGCTTCAATGGAGTCTTATAGGAAAAGAAACTCGAGAGAAATTTATCGAAATGAAAGAATAATTGACACTAGGGTGGAATTGTAATACAAAAACGATTGTCGGATGATTTATAGGGCCAAAAAGAAGTAGTTTAAGAGTTAGGAGGGTAAGAAAAAGTCAAAAATGCCTTTCATTAAAAATTATTAGGCATGTCCTGTAACCTCCATCTACGGACCATAAAAACTTTTATGATTCATATAACACGTCCCTGGAAAATGGTTCAAAAATTTTCATCTCAGCATCTCCAACTACGGAACTTATTTACAACTCGTGAACTCAACATGGATCATCCTATTAGTCTGTAGAAAAAGTACTGCAATCATAAATGTTAGAACAAAATCATAAATTGAGACCATGACTCGTGGTTGGGTCTATGATCCTTGGAACACTTTCATAGGATACCTTGATACTTAGCCAAATTTTTATCCTTCCAAGACCAAGTCTACAAGGCCCACCTATGATATATATTTAAAGCTACAATATGTTTTGTTTTTTATTAATAAAGTACTGATACTTGCCATTTTTTCAAAAATGCAGACCCCTTTTACAACCCTCTATAGGCTATGGATCGTTTTTTTGGCCTGTCAATCCTACTTGTACAATACATAATTTTCTTAAAATTTTTCTCACTTCAGATGCTATCTATGAGGCCCTATGTATGATCTGTACAATGTTCTACAAGTCATAGACGATGGTTGTATAACCTACAACAGTTTCAGTTTTAAATTTTTTCTTCCTTGTTCCAACTTACAAAGCATTATAAATAAGGTATGATAGGGGTAATGGAGAGTTGTGAAGAAGCAATATTCGCCCCAATGATGATGCCAATTAGTACATGAATATCATTATCAATAACAAGACCGCTTATGCACTGGTGGACATTAGAGCAATTCATAATTTTATGATTGATGTCACAACAAAAAGACTAGAGTTGAAGTTTGCACGAACTAATTAACTTTTGGATTAAGACAGTGAATGTCGAAATTCAAAATGCTCATGCTATAGCTAATGATATTGTGTGAACTGGATGACTGGAAAGGCATGACAAATTTTGTTGCAACTATTATGGATATATTTGATATTCTTTTAAGTAAAGAGTTACTTATACATTGTCATATTGTGATCTACCTCTACCTCCAACATCTTTTTTGTCATGGAACGAGAAAACACTTGGATGACGTCTACAGTAACTATGCCACAACTTTTGTCTATGTAATTAGTCAAAGGACTCAAGAAGGAGGAGCCAACATTTATAGTAACCATTGCAACTATGGAGGAAGCCATAGATTCCCAGGAGACATAATAGCCGTATATAGAGAAATTACTGGAAGAGAATAAAGGTGTTATGTCTGATGAGCAACCTAAGCACCTGCCCTTAGGTGGGAGGTTGATCAAAAGATTGAGTTTGAGCTAGGAGTTAAGCAATTTACATTTTCTCCTTATTACGTAGCAATGCCTGAATTGGAGGAGATTAAGAAACAATTGAACATCAATTCACTTAATATGAAACAGAGGGAGTAGTAATTACACACCCTGTAATTACACACATTTGGTAATTACATTA
>JAABOM020061299.1:0-11126 GCA_011800125.2 Solanum clarkiae
GGTATGAGCACTTTGAGTTTGTGGTTATGTCCTTTGGGTTGACTAATGCACCGGCTATATTTATGGATCTCATGAATAGGGGCTTTAAACCATACATTGACTTGTTTGTGATAGCTTTTATTGATGATATCTTGATTTATACCCACAGTGAGGAGCATATGGGTCACTTGGGGGTGGTATTGTAAATCTTGAGGGAGGAGAGGTTGTATGCTAAATGTGAAAAATATGAGTTTTGGTTGAAAGAGATTGCTTTTTTAGGGCATGTGGTGTTAGGCGATGGCATTAAGGTGGATCCTAAGAAGACGGAGGTGATCAGAAATTAGCCTAGACCTTTGGCTACATTAGATATTAGGGGTTTCTTGGGTTTGGTAGGTTATTACCAGAGGTTTGTAAATGGATTCTCTTTTATATCTTCTCCTATGAATAAGTAGACACAAAAGAATGCAAAATTCGTGTGGACCGATGAATGTGAGATAAGATTCCAAACTTTGAAAGATAAGCTTGTCTCTGCTCCTATCTTGTCTCTACCAAAAGGATTGGAAGGATTTATTGTATATTATAATGCCTCAAGTATTGGTTTGGGGTGTGTTTTGATACAAATGGTAAGGAAATAGCATATGCCTCTAGATAACTTAAGGTGCATAAGAAGAATTATCCCACCCATGATCTTGAATTGGCAGCCGTAGTATTTGCTTTGAAAATTTGGTGGCACTACTTTTATAGGGATCATGTTGATGTGTTTACCGGCCACAAGAGTCTCCAATATGTGTTCAACTAAAAAGATCTTAACTTGAGACAAAGAAAATGGTTAGAGCTTTTTAAAAATTATGATATGAGTGTGCATTATCACCCCAGCCAAGCTAACCAATGCTTTAAGTAGGGTGTCCATGGATAGTCTAGCTCATGTTAATGATGGATGGAAAGAGGTAGCTAGAGAGGTTCCCCAGTTGGCTCGATTGGGTGTTAGGTTGGATGAAGTTGATAATGGTGGTGTAATGGTTGCTGATGGTTCTAAGTCTTCCTTGATCGAGGAGGTAAAGGCAAAATAATATCTTTACCCTACCTTACCAGAGTTGAAGGCCTTGGTGAGAGATGGTAAAGTGGAGGTTTTCTCCTAAAGGGGAGATGGTGCCATTAGGTACCAAGGTAGACTGTGTGTGCGCCAAATGTGGGTGATTTGAGAGAATCGATCTTGAAGGAGGCCCATAATTCATCCTATTCCATTCACCCCGGTTCTACAAATATGTATAAAGACTCGAGAGAGGTGTATTGGTGGGGTGATATGAAGAGGGACATTGCCAAGTTCATATCTGGATGTCACAATTTCCAATAAGTGAAAGCCGAACTTCAAAGGTCGGGTGGCCTAGCCCAAGATATAGAAATTTCTACTTTGAAGTGGGAGGAGATCAATATGGATTTTGTGGTTGGGTTTCCTTAGACTAGGAAACATTTTGACTGTATTTGGGTTGTTGTGGATAGAATGACAAAAAGTCGCTCACTTTTTACCGGTCAAAACCACTTATGGTGCTAAAGATTATGCCAAGTTGTATATACATGAGTTGGTTAGATTGCATGGGGTACCCTTATCTATCATTTCAGATCGCGATGCTCAATTCACTTCTCACTTTTGGAGGTCCTTCCAAAGAGGTCTTGGTACCAAGGTTAAGCTTAGCATGACTTTTCATCCTCAAACAGATGGTCAAGCTGAGAGGACTATCCAAACTCTTGAGGATATGCTTAGAGCTTGTGTTTTGGAGTTTAAAGGTAGTTGGATGAACATCTTCCACTCATTGAGTTAACATATTCCACTCATTGAGTTTTCTTACAACAATCGCTACCACTCAAGCATTGGTATGGCACCCTTTGAAGATCTTTATGATAGGCATTGAAAATCCCCGGTTGGGTGGTTTTGAAGTGGGGGAAATGGCTTTGCTAGGTTCGGATTTGATCATGGAAACCTTGGAGAAGGTGAGGTTGATAAGAGAGAGATTGAAAACAACCCAAAGTAGACAAAAGTCATACTTCATTGTGAGGAGAAAAGATCTTGAATTTATGGTTAGTGATTGGGTTTACTTGAAAGTCTCACCCATGAATGGTGTTGTCCGATTTGGCAGGAAGGAGAATTAAGCCCAAGTTTGTGGGTCCCTATAGAGTTTTGAGGAGAGTTGTTAAGCATGCATATGAGTTAGAGTTGCCTATAGGAATGGATATGGTTCATCCAGTTTTCCATGTATCCATGTTGGGAAAGAGTGTGGGTGACCCAAGTACTATGGTGCCCTTGGATGTTGTGGGTGTTGTAGAAGATAATTTGACTTATGAAGAGGTCCCGGTGGAATTTTTGGATAGACAAGTGAAGAGGTTGAGAAATAAAGATGTAGCTTCCGTCAAGGTCCTTTGGAGGAACCAACAAGTTTAAAGTGCCATATGAAAAGTCAAGGCAGACATGAGAAAGTGATATCCATATCCCATCCACTCAACTCAAGCCAAAGATACTAATTTAAGTTTCCTATATGATTTCAAGTCTTAAGTTTTAGCCCTTATGTCATTTTTCATGCATTCATGTATATGATAAGAAGTTTGTGATGATTTTTGACATTCATATTGAGACTTTTTGATATTCATTCTTATACATCATCATCATAAGAGTGATCATAATCTCATAATTCATAATATCATGCATAAGAGTATCACATTTCACAGGAGTATCTCATTTCATACTAGGTCCTAGGTTTCCTATTAGGAGCCCGAGTCTCCACTAGGAATTCCAAGTCACCTTAAAGCTCATAAATCCCTATTCATAATCATGCTAGGGTCCTAGGTGCCTCTTAGGAGCCTATGTCTTCCCTTGGGATCTTATGTCACCCTCAAGGTCCTAAATTCCCTATTCATAATCATACTAGAAAACTTTGTACCAGCAAAAACATGATCATGTGATGAAGTGAAGAGGAATCGCATGGGTTCACAGGCATCACGTTCAAAATCATGAGTAGTAAAGTATGCATATTTACTAAATTGAAGATCATTTATATCATAATTCTATGAACTCGTGCATGATTTTCATATTCAACATAGCACAATTGAGAAACTTGATGTAATTCACATAAATTAGGATTCATGCATATTCTAATATGCAAATGTAATCTATAGCATAATAATAATATTTGAAATCAAAGTCATAAAAACTCTAATTTGATGATAATTGAAATTAAGGAAATAGTTAGAAAATAGGTTGAGCTCCATTAGTGAAAGGTACTTATGAATGAAAGACTCACATAAATTGATGAGAATTGAAGGATTGAATATGAACTTGGCTTGATATTGGGAGTTTTTCAATGAATTCTTAACTAGATCTTGAGAGGAGACTTAGGAGTGAATTTGGAGAGGTAAATTTGAGTCTAAGTGTTTGAAGTGTAATTGGAAGACCTTAGAGAAGTTAGGGTGATATTAGAAGGGGTAATATGGTCCAAAAACCACTTAAAGACGAAATTAAGAAAAGGGAGATGACCTAAATACCCCCACATAAAACCCAAAACATAACTTAGACGGGCCCCTCCAAGAACACTACCATGAATCATTAAAGGCACCATGACCCATGGTGAGGGTCATGGTTAGGACCAGTCACAAAGGCCTAGAGTGGTGTCCTCACCATGGATCACTCCACGAGGCGTGGTGAGAACCATGACCCATGGAGGGTCTTATGGTGTGCATCCTTCACAAGACTGCCTCAAAATTGAACCAAGGGCCTCTTCACGGATAGTCGTAGGTACCATGATCTGTAAAGGGTGTCTTTGTGGGCACCTGGGACAAAACTCTACAAAACCTATTTTTAAACCTTGTTTCATCTTTCGATGCATGGGATCTTACATATTTCTTCACCCTATGTATGCTTGATATGCTAAGAGGTTGAACTAGGATTCTTTTGGGAATCCTAATCGTCATGATATACCAAGGTCCTAGATTGAATGACGAGAATAAACACAAAAAATGTAACATATTTCTTAATAGCCTTTATATAGATGAGTTACCAAGGCCGGCCCTAGCTAACTCAATGTCTAAAAGCAAACTGAGGTCTAAAAATTATAGCATAAGAAAATTGTCCCAAAACGTGAGGACTCACCTAACAAAAGCTGATCAAGTCCTAAACTAACCATGTGTATACCATAGAGCATCTCCACTTGTATTATCAAATGATATAGGCAAAAGAAATATTGAAACGACCCCAAAAAGTGCCTAAAAACGTGCCTCAGAAGTACCCAAAATTTTATTTTCCGTATATCTAAAAATTCGTTTGTTATTTCGAGAATACGACTTCATATTCTTGTTTAGGGGGTCCAAATTATGTGGAAAAAGGTCTAATCCCGATTTAAGAGCAACCGTAGCAAAATTTGATTTTTTCAAAATTTCAACTTCCAGAGGCGATCTGCGACAGCACCACGACGCGCCTCTGTCGTGGAGCAGTGTTAATTTTGCCCAGTTTTGTTGCCTCGATCTAAGATTTTAAGTCTTTGGCCTAAGTGTTCCTAAACATATTTTTACTAAGCCTCATTTCACCCTAAACGTTCCCCAATACTCAATAAGACACTTACCTAAATATTTGCTTCTAAATTCAAGTCCCAAACTCAATACTGATCTTAAGGATTTCATCAAGGATCTCACTCAAGCTTCGAGACTCCATTTCCAATCTTCTTCAAGGATTCTCCAAAGTCAAGGTATGTGGTTTTGAATTATTTGGTCCTTCCACTCATGGTACCTAAACTCTCTTTTTATTAATATTTTATGATTTAAAGTTGATTTTATATGTGGGTCTTGTATATTGAGAAATTTATTGTACAATGATATTAGTTCATGAAAATATTATTATTTTAGCATGTTTTGAGCTCTAAATCTTAGATCTATTATTGGATTTGATGAGGGGTTTTAATGTGAATGTCTTGGGGGTATTACAAGGTGTTTATTGATAGTTTTACTACAAATTTTCTTGCATGATTTTATCTCTAAATTGCATGGACTTTTACCCCCATTACACACCCCAAGATGTTTGATAAAATGTCTGAATGTAGTTTCTTGAGGAGTTGAAGGTCCAAAGCATGAGATATGCTATGAATGATGTTTTAATGATGAGATGAGCTTATGTACATGATATATTCTATATAAAATGTTGCGTTAGACCATACCTAATCCAGGGAACTAAGAGCTTGGAAAATCGAGGTAGGGGTTTGTACCCATCAACCATGTGAGGGGATTGTACAACACCACCAGGCTGATGGGGTGAGATCATCATCAACCGAGGTGGGGGTTTATACTCATCAAACCATGTCAGGGGTTTGTACTTCGCCACTAAGGTGATAAGGTGTGATTATCATCAACCATGTGGGAGGCTCGTATCACACCACCAGGGTGATGGGGTGAGATCATCATCAACCGACCAAGGGGTTTATACTTTGGAAATCTAGTTAGTCTATGCTTCACTAGTGATATCCTATATGAGCACAAGTTGCTCAAGGATGTTTTACTTACGCATTGGTCATACATTTCACATTACTATATCCTGCCTATTGTCTATTGTTATGCATGTTGACTATGAAGCTTATGTATTGTTGCATTGCATCCCACATACTTAGTACATTCAAACATACTAATGCATACTCTTGCCTACATGATATCACCATGTAGGAACTAACGTTCATGTTGATCATCCTCCTCCTCCACATGGCTAGATCGGTTCTACTCAAAGCTAGTTGGTGAGTCCTCCACTTTTGGGACTTTAGTCTATGTTGCTATTATCAATGTATCGAGACACTTTATTATGTTCTATTTTGACTATGAAGGTAAGCCCAGTTACTTTGTCTTGGCCCTCGCTCTATCTATATATTTAGAGGTGTTTGTTTGACAAGTTATGTATATATGGTATGAGCTTTGACTCCTTATATCTTGATGATGTTAACTTGCAAGCTACCCTTATCCCCTTTGCCCCTTAGTATCATTTTATGTCTTTTACATGCTTTTGCGACCAATGATGTGTAATGATAAGTTGAGAGGCTTCTTTGCGGTTCCTCCGAGTTCCCCATTCACCATGTCATGTCTAGGCCGTAGGCTTGGATCGTGACAAGCTTGGTATTAGAGCACTAGGTTGATAGATCCTCGAAGTCCAACACACCGCATTGATTAGAGTCCTATTCATGGTTGTGAAGCGCGCCATGACTATGAATAAGAGGCTATGAGGCATTTTAGGAAATGTTTCCCTTCTTCATGTTCTATATCGTGCTATAGAGTTGTAGTGAGTTTTTCCCCCTAATGATTGTTTTTTGCTACACTTGATCATGCCAAACACTAGAGAAAGATGGGCCCAAACTCTCGAGGAGCAACCTACCAATGGTGAGCTCCGAGATGCTCTATATGCTTGCCCAAGTGGTGGCCAACCAATTCCAAAAAGGGGCACAAGCCCCTCATGCTAACACCTCGAGAGCTAGGGTAAGAGACTTTATGAGGATGAATCCTTTGATTTTCCATGGGTCAAAGTTGATGAAGACCACCAAGAGTTCATTGATGATGCCTACAAAATCTTGAATATCATGGGTGTTGGGCCAAATAAAAAGGCGGAGTTGGTAGCATATCAACTCAAGGGGATAGCCTAAATTTGGTAGGATCAATGGAAGGGTGAGAAATGGGATGGTAATGTAGTGCTTTGAGAGGAGTTCAAATTGGCCATCCTTAATCAATTTTTCCTTCTTGAGCTTCGGGAAGCATAGTTGGTAGAGTTTCTGAACTTGAAACAAGGTGCTATAAGTGTGAGGGAGTATGCCCTAAGATTTAATCAACTTTCAAAGTATGCTCCTCACTTGGTGGCCGATCCTAGGTCAAGGATGAATAAGTTTATTATGGGGGTCTCCGACTTGGTAAGTGATGAATGCAGGTCTGCCATGCTTATTGGTGGCATGGACTTATCTCGGTTGATGACTTATGCCAAGCAAATGGAGGAAGAAAAGTTGAGAAAGAGGAGGGGCCCTGAGGCTAAGAGGGACCGTTTTGAGGGCATGTTCCAAAAGGGTACTAGATTTTGTCAAGGCCAAGGGCCTTCTAATCCTACTAATAGGGGGTTTGCCAATGAGTTCCTAGGCCACAAGGCATTGGTGGTGTGGCTCCTATTGATGTGTGTCTATTTGTGGAAGGAATCATAGAGGGCCATGTTTGAAAGATTCTAATGCATGCTTTGGTTATGGAGAACTTGGTCACAATAAGGTAGATTGTCTGAGAAACCATGGCAAGGTTCGAGGTGCAAATGCAGGTCCATTGCGTAGAGGTGGTCCTCAAGGTGCTGCCCCAAGGCACAACTAATTTTATGCAATACATGGAAGGCAAGAGGTTGGTGAGATCCCCAATGTCATTACCAGTATGTTGAAAATCTTTGATCTTGATGTATATGCTTTGATTGATCCGGGTGCCACCCTTTCCTTTTTTACCTCCTTTGTTGCTAAAAAGTTCCATGTTGAGTCAGAGTTGTTGCATGAGTCATATGAGGTGTCTACTCCTGTTAGTGCATCTATTGTTCCTAGGAGGGTGTATAGCAATTGTACGGTTTGCATCTTGCATAAAATCTTACCTTGTGATCGTGTTGAATTAAATATGATTGATTTTGATGTTATTCTTGGGATGAATTGATTGCATGCATACTATGCTTCTATTGATTGTAGAACCCGTAGAGTCAAGTTTCATTTTCCAAATGAACCTATCCTTGAGTGGGAAATTCATGATGTGGTAGTGAGTAGTAGGTTCATCTCATGCATTAAATCCCCTAGGTTGATTTTCAAGGGGTGTTTGTATCATCTTGTAAGGGTTAAAGATGTAGAGTCCAAGGTCCCTTCTATTGAGTTGGTCCCCATTGTAAATGAGTTTCTTGATGTCTTCCGAAATGACTTTCCTGGTGTCCTTCCCAAAAGGGAGATATATTTTGGCATAAACCACTTTCCCGACACTCAACTATCTCCATTCCCCCTTGCCGTATGGCCCCGACAGAGTTGAAGGAGTTAAAAGAGCAATTGAAAGATTTGTTGGAAAAGGGATTTATTAGACCTAGTCAATCCCCTTGGGGTGCATCAGTGTTGTTTGTAAAGAAGAAAGATGGGTCATTAGAATGTGCATTGACTACCGGCAACTCAATAGGATTACTATAAACAATAGATATCCTCTTCCAAGGACCGATGACTTGTTTGATCAATTGCAAGGGGATAGCTTTTTCTCTAAGATTGATCTTCGTCTGGGTATCATCAAGTGAGGGTGGGGGAGTGTGATATTCTCAAGACAACCTTCTAGACTAGATACAGGCATTATGAATTTATGGTGATGTCCTTTGGGTTTGACTAATGCACCGGCCATCTTCATGGACCTAATGAATAGGGTCTTCAAACCCTACCTTGATTCCTTTTTTGTGGTCTTCATGGATGATATTTTGATCTACTCACATAGTAGGGAAGAGCATATGGGCTATTTGAGGGTTGTGTTGTGAAGATTGAGAGAGGAAAGATTGTATGCTAAATATGGAAAGTGTGAGTTTTGGTTGAAGGAGATTGCATTCTTGGGTCATGTGGTGTCGGGGAATGGTATTAAGGTGGACCCTAAGAAGATCGATGTGATTAGAAATTGGCCTAAACCATTGACCCCATCGGATATTAGGAATTTCTTAGGCCTTGCGAGTTACTATAGAAGGTTTGTGAATGGGTTCTCCTCCATTGCTTCCCCTATGACAAAACTGACTCAAATGAAGGTTAAGTTTGAGTGGACTGATGAATATGAGAAAAGCTTCGATGCTATATGACATCGGGAAGACTTTGAATAAGAACTTTGAAATCATATAATTTATGTCAATTCATGCATGTTTAAATCAAAAATAATTATTAAAAGCATAACTTAAAAAACTCAATACTAGATCATCAAAATTGTAAGTTCCCACATTGGAAAATTCATTGAAAAGTAGAGAAATCTTTTGGGCTTCATGAATGACAGAAATCCATGAATGAATATCCACATACTTAGAGTGAATCCTAAGATTGAAATTGAGAAAAGGACCTTGAATCTTGAAAAACCCTAAATTAACCTTGAGAGAATCTTTGGAGAAGACGACTTGAGAGAATTTGGGAGTTTTGAGTGAATAAAGGGGAACACGTAGTTTTAGGGGTACAAATTTAGCTATAAGACATTGGGATAGCAGAGAAATGACATTGGTTTAATACTAAAAGTATAAAAAAATTCTATGTAATCCCGAGAAAAGTTGTCGCTCAGTGACCACGAGGGCTATCTGTTTGTGGTTGTTTCCATAGACTATGGAAGCCCATCCGTAGAAATCGAGTGTTGAAATTGAGTCTCTAAAATTGATCCCTAACTTGCCTTTAAAGATTGTAAATGAATATGGACCATTGTTGGTCTGTAGAAAAGTCCAAAGGCATGATAACTAACTGCCCCTTTTACTAAGACTGTGGTCTATAGCTTGTCGTTCCTTTCACGTGTTGTAGAATCCCTTCATCAAAAACATTCAAAAACCAAGATAATTCTAAGTGATAGTGGTGTTCTACGGACCACTTCTATGGTCTGCAGAACCAACCATGATTTGTAAACTTCGTCTATCCTATCAAACTTCAAATTCTTACTATAGTATCTCATCCATGAGGGCCATCTATAACCTGCAAAAGTTTTACGAGCTGTAAAAGCCCTTTGTCAAACCTAGCATTTTTTCAAAATTTTCTCATACATTTAGGTCACTTCCACGAACCATGGCTTAGTCTTGTAGAATCATCTAGGACATATAAACAAGTCTTGTGGAACCACACAGTACCAATTTCTGCATTTTTTCTCCTTATTCCAACTTTCCAAATTTTGGGTTATTACATAAAATCATGATATTTGAAAGATACTAAAATTAGAGTCAAGAACAAAGTATGGTCGAATGTCACGATCTAAACTATGCCCTAGGTGTGACACAACGATCGAAGCTCCTAAGGACCCCAACCAAGTCATCTTAGCATATCACTAAGCATAAAAGAATCATTAATAATCTATAACAAACCAAATGATAATCCTCAAGCCAAATGTCTCAAAAAGTAAAGAAGAAACTTTAGTAAAAAAATAGAAAGACAACATACACTCCGTACGTTCAACATGCCTCTATTAACTAATATAGGTGGGGGCATAGAACATGTTCCTAAATCACCCTTAACGGAGAAGTGAAATATTCTCAAGTAATTACTTAAGCTAAAAGGCAATCATGGACAATATGATAGACTTGCCTTCAGTATATGAGGACTTACCAATCACTCTTCAATAGTAGTCCAAAGCTAGCCACAAGAATAGGATATAGTGTGAACATCCAGCCCTAGATTATGAAATAATGTAGGCAAAGAAGTATGTGTTTGAAACGCCCCAAAAGTTTGCTTCGAAAATGCCCATAATTGTAATTTCTATATATCTTAAAATCCATGCGTGATATCGCAAATCCGACATCATATTCTTGAGCATGGGACAAAATTGAGTGGGAAATGGATATAACCTAGATTTTAGAGGATCCATAGTGAAAAATAATTTTCGCAAAATTTTTCAGAAACAGTGACAACGAGCGATGGGTCCACGATGTGGACCTATCACGGAGCAGTGTTAGCACTTCCTTATTTTCATTGTTTTGGCCAAGGGCATTGAGGTCATAGCTCCATGGCCACGTAAGCGTGAAATCACCCATACTTCGCATTTTTTAACTCCATATCACTCAAAAACCCTCTCTTAAACATCTCAACCATTTAATCAAGATTCCCATCCAAATTCAAGTGTCTCAAGCTTAATTACGGATCTCAAGAACTCTATTCAAGCTTCAAGTCTCCTTCATGTGTACATCAAGAAAACCCAAGCTTAAGGTATGTGGGTTTCATCCATTAGGTCCTTTCACACATGGAGTCCAACCTTCCTATTTAATGAAAACTGCATGATTTCAAGTTGTACTACTTATTGGTATCTATGATTATGTATGAATATCTATTTTGAGCTTATACTATGAATAAATCTTTTTCAATTGAGACTATACATGATTCAAGCTATGAAATCTATGAACTATTGTGAAGTTTTGATATGATTTACAAGTTACCCAT
>JAABOM020061300.1:0-11125 GCA_011800125.2 Solanum clarkiae
AGCTCCTCGGTCAGATATAATGGAGATTGGGACTCCATGTAGCCTGACTATCTCTTTGAGGTATAGCTTGGCATATTGTTTAGCTAGTCACTTCTGACTGGCAGGAAGTGTGCTGACTTTGTGAGTCTTTCAACTATTACCTATATGGAGTCAAACTTCTGAAATGAGTGAGGCAAACCTATAACAAAATCCGTATTGATCATATCCTATTTCCACATTGGAAGTTCTAAACACTGCATATAACCTCTTAACTTTTGGTGTTCTACTTTCACCTGTTGGCAATTTGGACATTTAGCCACAAACTCTGCAAGGTCATTTTTCATGCCTCCCTACAAAAACATTTTCTTCATGTCTTGGTACATCTTAATTGGTACTGGATGGATGGAATATCGGGAATGATGGACTTCTTCCATTATCCTCTTTCTTAATCCATTAACATCATACACACATAATCTATTTTAGTAGTAAAATACTCTATTTTGTGCAAGGTCAAAGCCCTTTATTGTACCCCGACTCACCTTTTCCTTAAGCTGTCGTAGAATAGGATCCTCGAACTATTTTTCTTTCACCTCCATTAGCAATGAAGACTCCGCAGCATTCTGCATAATAACCCCTTCCTTGGGTGTTTTAAGAAGGCGAACTCCCTAACTGGCTAACTAATGTAGATCCTTAGCCACTCCTTGACTTACCATAGCTTAATCACTAGTATTTATGATTTCCTTATGACTCAAAGCATCGGCTACCACATTTGCCTTCCCTGGATGGTATAGTATATCAATGTCATAGTCCTTTATTAGTTCTAGCCATCTCCGCTATCTTAAGTTCAGGTCTTTCTACTTAAAGATGTACTGTAGACTCTTATGATTAGTATATATGTCAACATGAACCCCATACAAATAGTGGTTCCATATTTTCAAAGAAAATACAACTGTTGTTAGCTCGAGATCATGAGTTGGGTAGTTTTTCTCATGTGGTCATAGTTTCCTAGACGCATAAGCAATTACCTTACAATTCCATGTTAGTACATACCCTAAGCCAACTCCTGAAGCATCACAATATACTACATACAACTCAGTGCCTTCTGGAACTACTAGCATAGGCGTAGAAGTTAGCTTATTTTTCAGCTACTGGAAGCTCCTTTCGCATGCATCATTCCATTGGAACTTGGTTGCCTTATATGTCAGCTTTGTTAGGGGTACATAAATAGAAGAAAAACTTTCAAAAAACCTCCTGTAATAACCTGCCAAGCCTAGGAAGCTCCGAGCTTCCGCGGGTGTCATTGGTCTTGGCCAATCTTTCAATGCTTCTATCTTTTGTGAATCAACCCTTATTCTCTCATCATACATAATATGACCCAAGAATGCCACTGATTTTAGACAAAATTCACATTTAGAAAAATTGGCATACAACTGTTGATCACGAAGAATGTGTAACACCTATCGCAAGTGATTTGCATGGTCCTCTTCTGATCTTGAATATACCAAAATCTCATCTATGAATACTATCACGAACATATCTAAGAATGGTTTAAATACCCTGTTCATACGATCCATAAAAACCATTGGTGCATTCGTTATCTCAAATGACATAACAAGAAATTCAAAGTGACCATAGCATGTTCTGAAAGCAGACTTAGGTATATCTTTCTCCTTCACCCTCACTTGGTGATAACCTGATCTCATCAATTTTTGAAAAGCATTTGGCACCATATAAATGATCAAATAAGTCGTCAATCCTGGGGAGGGGGTATTTATTTCCTAATTTTCAGCCTATTCAATTGTCGATAGGCGATACAAATTCTCAAGGTGCCATCCTTTTTGCATACAAATAACACCGGTGCACCCCAAGTGGACACACTAGGTCTTATAAAACCCTTCTCCAATAAGTCTTTTAACTTCTCTTTTAATGCACGTAATTCTGCCGGGGCCATTCTATATGGAGGGATAGAAATAGGTTGAGTGCCTCGAAGTAAGCCAATACCAAAATCTACTTCTCATTCAGGAGGTAAGCCTGGGAGTTCTTCAGGGACAACATCGACAAATTCATTCACTACTGGAACTGACTGAAGAGTTGGTGATTCTGCCTCCATACCCCTCACTCTAACTAGATGACATATATACCCCTTGGATATCATCTTTCTTGCCTTAAAATAAGAGATAAACTTACCCTTTGGCACCCCATCATTTCCTTCCTATTCAATAACTTCCTCATTTGGAAAGTGGAAGTACAATCTCTTAGTTTGGCAATCCACAGTGGCAGAACAAGAAGCTAACTAATCCATACCCATTATAACATCAAATCCCACCATTTCTAACTCAATTAGGTCAGCCAATGTGTCACGATCAAAAAAAGTTACTACACAGTCATAATAAACCCTTCAAACCATAATAGATTCACCAGTTGGTTTGGACACTTCAAATGGTTTGCTCAATAATTTGGGTGTTCTCTTAAGCTTTCCAACAAATAGTGGAGTGATGTATGATAGTTTAGAACCAGGGTTAATTAATGCGTATATATTATGTGAAAAGATAGACAATGTACCTGTGACCACATCAGGTGAATCTTCTAAATTCTGTCGACTCTCCAGTGCATAATTGCAATTCTGGACTCCGCTAGAGCTAGCTGCCCCTCTCACACCTCTACCACGACCCATAGGTGCCTGTTGACCTGATGGAGGGACTGATGATGATGATGCAATAGCTAATCTAGTAGATTGTGCCTTACCACCCATACGTCTCCTTGGGCAATCTCTTATCATGTGCCCTGGTGCACCACACCAATAACAAACTGTTGTCCCAACACGATATATACCCATATGACTCCTTCCATACTGTTTACAAGGCTGCCTAGGAGTCATTGGTTAGCCTACCGAATATCCTATTGTCTATATACCTTGTTTCTCACCTCATTGACAAAACTTATTACTTCGAGACCCTTGAAATTATGGTGGAGCACTTGCTGCAGAGTAGGAGGATGATGGCCTAGGCGATCTATTAGAAAACCGAGGCCTAAGCTCACCTTGCGGTTGTATAAACTACCTTGTAGATCTAGCTCTTTTGACCAGCCCCCTTTCCAACTCTTGTGTCCTTCTCCTCTGCCTGTGATCCTCTAATTTTTGTGCAAAAACCTGCATTCTCGCTATGTACATATCTTTGTTTAAGGAAGCAATGGTGCAATCTCTGACCAGATACGTATCCAACCTATCTACATATTAATGAACTCTCTCTGCTATGGTATCAACTACATTAAGACTATACCTTGCCAGGGAATTAAATTAAAGGCTATACTCCCTCACACTCATATTCCCTTGGTGGAGATTCAGGAACTGATCTGCACGGGCCTCTCAGATCTCTAATGGCAAATAATGGTCAAGAAATTCCTCTTTGAATTCTTTCTAGGTTGTTGGAGGTGCATCTATACCCTTAGATTTCTTCTAAGCTTCATACCACAATATAGCCATACCCTTCAGCCTATATGTCGCTAACTTGACAACTTCTATACCACTCACATACATAACATCTAAAGTATGCTAAATCTGACTAATAAATTCCTAGGGGTATTTATTAGGATCTGACCCAGTGAAGGCTGGGGGTCCAAATTATGGAAGTCACGTATCCTCGTACCAGCTGCGCTATTTGTACCACTTGTACCCATAACTGGACCTTCCTATCTTTGACCATGGCCAGCAACTATACGAGTTAATAGTTGGACTACATTTCTCAGATCCTGCACGATAGCATCTATAGGTGGTTCTAGGGAAATTTCACTACTTCTGGGTTCATCAAGAACTGGAGGAGTTGGAGATGTCTATGATAAAGACTCTTCTTGAACCTCATTTCGTTGTCTTACCTGACTGGGTATTCCAACCACCACTTCTACTCCCTTCCCTTTACCTTTGTTTTTCCTAGTTTCTAGCATATTTGCAATACAAAACAATGTAGGAATTATACATAATGCGCCTATTACACTTGGCTTTGTGGCACGATCTAAAGAATGGAAAGAATGTAATAACTCCTAATTGCCACGTAGCCTCCTTATTATAAATATGGTGCAGAACATATCGATAAACAAGATTCTACATAGACACCACTTTATAGACTCCTTAGGATAACCCGCTCTGATACCACTTCTATCACTCCCCAAAGTCCTGTTAGGACGGATTGGCACCTGTTATCGATACGGCTCGGGAGAATCAACCTATATATATACTCATTATATACATATTATAAGAAATTTCTACCTTTGACATGCCTTTAAGAAGATAAACAATGATAACAGGCCAAAAGGAAATATATATGACTAGGCCATTGGGGCCACGGTGTTTAAAGTACGAGACATGACCACACTTTTATTTACATAGTCACAAAGACTCTAGATAGGAGAAAGTATCTGATAAGGATTGGGACAGGCCCCGCCTCAACTTACTATACAATGAAAACATATATGCTCTAGACACACACAAAGCCTCGGAGCAACCTGGATATTGGTATCAGCGGCTGGATATCCTGTACTCCTACTGGGGAGATCTACTAGCACTTATACCTGCAGCATGAAATGCAGGTTCCCTATAAGGGATGTCAGTACAAGATAATATACTAAATATATAAGGCAGGATATACTCTATGTGAAGTAATAACTCAAATGAGACTTTGCACTGGTGCAAGATTACAGACCACCTTTGGTTATACTGTGGAATCATGTACTTTATGTTCTTTATATTACTTTACCTTTACTTCACAGTTGTAATACAAATGACTAACTGATCAGTGGTAAAATTGTATCAGGATCGTCCCTGGATAGGTTCTTGCTTAACCCCTCGGCTACCTCTCGTGGTAGGATCGTCCCTGGCTAGGTGATTCTTCCACACCTCAGGCTACCACCCATCAATAAACAATATAACTTTACTTTTCAACTACTTTTGAGATGGTTCTTTTGGTGGTCACAATATTGGAGTTGTAGGACCGTATATGTAGCATGTGATATGTAAATATCACACAAGACCATATGACAATGAAAAGAGTACGTTAAATAAATAATGAAATGTGTAAGAAATGGAACAACTCGTAAACTTTATTTAGTAACAAGAACCCATGTAACTTGGTATCCAAGCATGTACGCAGATTTGAGGGTGAATATGTATAGAAGCATGTGACCATGTCAAAGAGTGCAGGCATGATTAATAGTTGTGTCGGGATTGGCAAGTGCCTTTATGTGCCGATGAAGAATCTAGATTTCATGCCAAGTAATACGAAATTAAGTAGCCTTACATACCTCATTGTGTGACTTCGTTACAACCTCGAGATAACCTTACCTTCCCTAAAATATTTATATAAAACATTGTAGGTGATAAAACTAGCATTAGAATCCAATAGATGCATCTTGACAGCCCAATCACATAAAAAAACAACACACGAGCAGCAAGCGAGCATTTATGAACCCGAGTGTATTTTTTCAACCTTTCCGCCCCTAATCGTATTTTTAATACACATTCGCATTTACACATCATGTCCAGCCTGTTTTAGTGACAAAAAGGTGTTACAACAGCCCACAAAGCATAACACATAACAATTCTACACAATCTACAAATGGACAACATAATGTTACCTCCCTTCGCTACACTTTGACGTCAACAATTCCAAAGCTGTTCCAACTCTAACCAACTTGTTCCAACAAAATTTATACATACAAACAATACTAAAATAGTCATAGAATAGCAGCCCACAAGAAGTCATGAAAGATGTGATCCAATAATCTTCCATCCAACAGCCCACAAATTCCAATCAACATTACACTTAAGATAACACAATAAAACGAGTTTGTTAAATGAAACCAAAATCAGGGTAGCAACCTTAGGGGAATATTTATACCTCAAATCATATTAATAAAATCAATTTCTCTTCATAAAACGTCCCACAAATCATAGGGAAGTCACTAAAACAAAAGGCAAGTGTGCAATAACTTTCAAAATACATGTTGTCCCAAATTTCCAGCACAAACATACTAGCATATACTTGTTGTTTTTCATAAGAAAACCATACTAAACACATGTGTAAACTTACTTAACACTACCTTCAAGATGTAAAGCTTCTACAAGAACCCTAGAAGTTCCTTTGTAGCTGCTTGCTAGGTTAAGAAATAAGAACAATAAAGTTTTGAGAAAGCTGAAATTTTCCAAGTCTTAAGAGTGAATGAATTTTGCTTCTTGTAACCACTTTTTAAAGGCCAAATTTGGCCGCGTTACTCTTGAATTTTTGACCACCTTATACCACATATTAATAAGATGGTTATCCACTAGCATGTCCCTTACACTTGGGCCTAAATAGGTCTCCAAGTTGATGGGCTTGGGCTGCCCATTTTCCAACTTTCTCTTCACTTAGTTTGGGTCCAATTAGCCAAGTGGGTTGTGGTGCACTTGGACCCTTTTATTATACTTCTTGGGCTGAAAATGTAGTCCATTTATGATGCTAAAACATGGGCTAAAGTTACACCATTAAAACGGACTTTATTCATAATTGGACATGGATAAATTCGACGTCGAACATCATCTCCGTTTAGCTAGCAATTTATGCAAAGCAAGTAGGTGACTCACCTGCTAGCTTCTTAATTCCTACAAGCACCTCAATTCTCTCACTTTGTTTAGGGTCACAATTTCCTCAATTTAAAATAAAACACGTATACACTTGACTCTCTTAAGCGTTAGACACACAAACCACCCATTAACACGAGATTCAAGCACTTTAAAAAATTGGCGTTCATTTGACAAACCCATATCATGTTTCATTTGCATTGTACAAGTATTGTAAGATGTGGGGCGTTACAGCCATGCGCGCATCAGCAGTGCCGTGCGCGCACTAGATCGCCCGGTGACCTTGGCAGTGCCATGCGCCCGTCGTCTAGGTGACCTCGGCAGTGCCTTGCGCGCATCGGCTTGGCGGGCCTGCCCATCGCCAGGAGATCTCGGCACTGCCATGCACGCCTCGCCTGTGCGACCTCGGCAGCGCCTTGCGCGTATCGGCCTGGACGAGAGCCAGAGCTGGCCGACATCGGCAGTGCCATGCGCGCATCGGCAGCGCCGTGCTCACACCATCCTGGAGGGCATGCCCATCGACAGGCGACCTCGGCAATGCAATACGTTCGTCGCCCATGCGACCTCGGCAGCGCCTTGCGCGCACCGATCGGGCGGGCTCATTCATCACCAGGCGACCTCGGTGGTGCCATGAGCGCATCGCCCAGGCGACCTCAGTAATGCCTTGCGAGCAGAGGCCAGCGCCCAGGGCCCAACAACTATGCGACGTCGGCAGTTCCCGGCGTGCATCGCCCAGGCGCCCGCGCGGCCCATGCCAAGTCGATGTAAAATACCAAACACCTATAGTGGCCTACCATGGTGGCCTATTCCGGCGATGCCCGAGCACCACGGTACCGCAGTCCATGAGCACAAGTGCAACCGACCGTCATGGCACTGGTGCACCCCAGGCATGGAAGCACCTAGGCATCGGGGCACCATGGTGCACTGTCGCACCGTGGCACCGTGGCATCGTGGCACCACGACACCATCGCACCACGACCCCCTTGCATCAGAGCACACCCGCATCATGGCACCACGACGCCCGTGCATCGTGGCAGACCCGCACCATGGCACCCGTGCACTATGGCACCATGGCAACCGTGCACCATGGCACCGTGTCACTATGGAGCTCGTGGCAACGTGGCACCATGGAGACACGGCACCATGGCACCACAACATCGTGGCACCATGGAACCTGTGAACCATGGCACAATGGCGCCGGTGCACCCTGGGCCGCCATGCAGCATTCAACGAAACACCACGCCTCCACTTTCCATGTACCAAAACACGTGTCAATGAGCCAACAACATGCGATGCCGCGTGGAGTCAAATGAGCGTGAGCACGAGACCCCGCTTCACGACCGACGACCCGTGCCATTCTACTACCTCTACGGTCCCTCCAATTGTCAAACAACTCGTGAATTACATCATTCGTAATCAATTCTTAGGTCCAAGGATGTTACAAACGTCGAGAAGTGTTTCACATTATTTTCATAATTTCTGGAAAGTTTTTCTTTTATCTACTATTTATTTTCGCGTGCTAATATTTTTCAAGTCGCCTTGAAATAACAAAAATGCACTCAATATTTATTTTAGAGGTCAGCACATGCATTGATAATTTTTTGGTGGTGTTCCAATATTTGTTTTATATTTTTTCTATTTTTAATTAATTTATTATATTATTTTTTGAATTTCCTGAAAATTTTTTTGATTTTTTTTCATTGAAAACTATTTTTTACAATGTTTATAAGTCACTGGTAAATGCTAATGTGTGTTTGCACCTCAAAATGTACAAATTAGAGTTGTACACATCCATTATGATTCTCTGGAAAAGCATCTCTACTCTTGCCACTTGGGTTTTTTGGTAAGAGCATATATAAGAGGGATAGAGGCGTTGAAGGCACACTGAGGTGATTGTAGCCGACTGACATGGGAGCCCAACGGGCATGTCGGCGTGCAGTGTGGGCACATGGTGGCATGCATGGCTAGTCCGTGCTACGTAAATGAGCACCTACAAAAAAACAATGACGGCAGCTCATTGCGCGGTCGTGGAAGGTCGATGGCGGCATTTCCCGCGGCGGTTTGTAGGGTATTGGCTAGGAACGGTGACGCTTTCGGACGTGTGGTAAGTTCTACATGCTACTCTCATGTCAAGCTCTGGGCGCCGTACTCACGGCGCTAAGCCAAGTACGGCCAAGCGTAGACGGTCGACGAGGGTGGTGCTCACGCAGGGACCTCGGCATGCCTTCAACACATCTTGTGGAATTCACTCCCTCGGGTGTCTTTGTGTTTAGAGAGGCTTGCTTTGTCCTTACAACGATGGCACCGGCATTGACGCACGACATCCAATGCCGAGCGTCGGGGCCGACGTCGAGCGTGCATCAACGAAGCATTCAGATGCATGACGCATGAGTGGTGTTTGGAGCGTGTGGTCAAGTCAGGTCCCTGCTCGAGTAGCGACGTCCTGATCAGCACGCTATCTCAATCGCAGGGAGGGCACAAATTCAGGCCCGTCCGAAGTCGGTTGCCTGTGCTGCATACCCAATGTCCGAGCATTGTCGCATGCAAACTTCTGCCTTTCGCCCCTCACGCACCGTGTGCGGGGAGAACCTAAAACCCGCCATCATATCCCGCGTCCTCCTCGCCCCATCATGTGGGGGCACGATCCATGAGCGACAGCTCAGATTCTCTGATTTTGTAGACACAGCGGCACGAGGCCTTCCCCCTATCTGCCCGACAAACACGCTCCTTGTGAACGACGGCCCCGCTCGCCATGGACCTGGCTGCGCCCTCTCCGGGCAGGGCCGAGCTCATGCGACGCTGGCATCGCTGAGGAATTCTACCAGGTTGATCCTGCCAGTAGTCACATGCTTGTTTCAAAGTTTAAGCCATGCATGAACAAATTCAGAATGTGAAACTGCAAATGGCTCACTAAATAAGTTATAGTTTGTTTGATGGTACTTACTACTCAGATAACTATAGTAATTCTAGAGCTAATACGTGCAACAAACCCTGACTTCTGGAAGGGATACATTTATTAGATAAAAGGTAGACGCGGGCTCTGCCCGTTGCTACGATGATTCATGATAACTCGACGGATCGCACGACCATTGTGCCGGCGTCGCATCATTCAAATTTTCTGCCCTATCAACTTTCGATGGTAGCATAGTGGCCTACGATGATGTTGAAGGGTGATGGAGAATTAATGTTCGATTTCGGAGAGGGAGCCTGAGAAACGGCTACCACATCCAAGGAAGGCAGCAGGCGCACAAATTACCTAATCCTGACATGGGGAGGTAGTGACAATAAATAACAATACAGGCTTTATGAGTGTAACGCCCCACACCTTACAATATTCATAATATGCAAATGAAACATGACATAGTTTGGTCAAATTAGCGCTAATTTTTAAAATTGCTTGAATCTCTTGTTAACGGGCTATATGTGCGTCTAATGCTTAAGAGGGTCGAGTGTATACATGATTTGTGTTGAATTGAGGAGATTATGGCCTTAAATGATTTGAGAAAATTGAGGTGCTTGTAGGACTTAGTAAGCTAGTAGGTGAGTCACCTGCTTACTTAGCTTAAATTTGTTACCAAAATGGAGACGGGGCCCGACGTGAAATTTGTCCAAGTTCGATTATGATTAAAGTCCGTGTAAGGGTGTAACTTTAGCCCATGTTTAGCATCATAAATGGACTATATGATCAGCCTAAGAAGGATATTAAAAAGGGCCCTAAGACATCACAAAGTTCTTGGATACTTTGGGCCCAACCCAAGTGAAGAAGAAAGCTGAGAAATAGGCAGCCCAAGCCCAAGCAATTTGGAGCCCTAAAAGGTCCAAATGAAAGGAGAAAGGAACTGCATCATCTACTTGGTGAAATAAGGCTGAGAATGCCTTAGAAAGGCGGACAAAAGCACACCTTAAAAATGGTTAAAGAAGCTCCCACAAGTCATTGTTCACTTGACCAAGAAAAAAATAACAGATTTGTCTCCAAGTTTTCTTTCAACTTCTCTCAACTTTGTAAGGCACATAAATGACTCTTTTAGGGTTCTTGAAGGCAAACTGAACCTTGAAGGCAAAGGTAAGTAATCATAGTTGTGCATTTAGTATGGTTTCTTCATGAAAAACTAGAAGTATATGTTAGTATGTTGTGCTGGAAATTCTGGACAGTTTGCGTTCTAAGGACTGTTGTACACTTTGCTTGTTAATTAAGAGGTTTTACTCTTGTTGTTTGGATGTATTATGAAGTAATACTTATTTATTTAGAAAAATTAGGTTTTATAGTAATGTAACAAGGCTGATTAGCCACTTTTACAGTCCACAAAACTGAGTCCTTATATGATATCGCAATTGTGTGCTTAGTATGAATTTGTGTGCCATTGAATGGAAGGTTTTGGCTCACGTCCTTCATGAATTCTTAGGTTCTATTATAAGACTATTTTGGTATTGTTTGTATGTGTAAATATTGCGGAATAGTTTTGTTAGAGTTGGAATAGGTTTGGAGTTGTCAACGTCGAAATGTAGCGAAGGAAGGTAACGTTATGCTGTCCATTTTTA
>JAABOM020061301.1:0-45641 GCA_011800125.2 Solanum clarkiae
CTATTTTTGGAACTACATATGCTCTCTCTCTCTATATATATATATATATATATATATATATATATAGGTAGATAGAAACATCGATAGATAGATAGATACACGCATGCATGCATACATACATGGCTCCTCAAGCTGCTCGAGTCTTTAAATGCTTCCTAAATCATTACTTAACGTACTACGTATGAATAATGACAATATAGAACTATAAAGGGAAAAAAGGCTTAGCTACCTGTTAAAGGAGTAAAGTTTACTGGAGAAATTACGTCGCTAAAGGAACTTGTGCTTGTGATAATGTTTCCAATAGATTGATTGTTTATTGTATGTTTGTGGTGGTGAAAATTTCACCAAGTTTATGTTGCTCCTTGAAAAAAGTTTTTACGAACTATTTGCATGCTTATTTTGACAAAGCAAATCTAACATAGAAATTCTTGAAAAGATGGTGTAGTGAAGTAGCATATGAACTATCAATGTTAGTAATAACGTAACTAGTAGAAAAAAGAAAAAAAACTCAGTCTTTTGTCTTTGCAGTGCTTATACAATTTGGCATTTCAACATATAGAAAACATATCGTGTTACAAATTCCAGTTTAAATTAAATATTGTAAGTTTCTTCTCTTTTTTCACAGGTATAAAAGGTGGAAATTGAATCAAGGATAAATGCAAGCTCTTATGTCATTATATAATTGATAATTTATGGAAGAAACCTCTACTTATATTAGTTTAGGAGTATATTTCATCTATTTCAGGTATATTTTTTTAAAAAATTATTGGACAAACTTTATTTTAAGGCAAGGACCTTGTAATGAATATCACCTTAGTACAATCTTAGTTATTTTTAATTTAATCATCATAGGTTTATTATTATCTCGCATGTTTTATTATTTAATTTTTGATTTATCAAACTTTAATTTAAAAAATAATATCAATATAAAATAATTAAATGTCGTCAATGCTTGCAAAGTGACAAAAAAATTTATCACTAAAGGTAACTTTAAGCAACAATTAAATCAAACTTTTCAAGACAAATATTTTTGTCACAAAATAAATAAGTTTGTTATAAGTTGATTACATTTAGTGACAAAAAATATATTTGTCTCAATACCTCCTTTTTATTGAATATGAAATACTTTTTTAATTTGTGACGCTTGTAATTGTCACTAATCATGATAAGGTATAGTGACAATTATATGTTGTTGGTAAAAGTAATACTTTTAGTGACGAATGATAGATTCAGCTACTAAATTATTAACCTTTTTATAACAATAACTTTGTCCTTAATTTAATGCCAAATTTTTTCTGTTTCTAAAAGGAAGTTAATAGAGAAAAATTACATTGTTTAGCTACGAAATAAATATAATTTTAGAGATGATTAGTTATAGATTGAACTAAATAATTAGTGATGATATAGTTTTATCGGTGGTAACAACTTTTTTAGTAAAAAATCATACCATTAACTACAAAAAAAACACTTTTTATGACAAATGGATTTGTCACAAATGTTCACGTATTTGGGGACGATTTTTCTTTTTGTAGCTAATGTAACTCTTTTGGCGATGAAGTACTAAGTCATCTGTATATAGTTTAGCGACCCCACATTTAGGGATGACGGTGTGAAAAATATTTTTTCTTCACACATGATTTTTAGTGATAAAATATCATTTATAAGTGATGAAATTATTCGTCTCTGATAATTAAATTTGTTGTACTGACTAGCCGGAATCATTCCCCTTTGACTTTTCATTTTCAATAAATCATCAAGCAAACACATATGAAATGCACAATACGTATATTCATGGCAGTGAAATGATGCAGGATGTCATTATGAATCATATATTTTAATGAACCAACCCGAGTAAATCACAAATATACAAGTATTTTCTTCATAATCCAGTCTCATCACTAATTAAATATACACATCAATATCACCAATTCATCATCATCTCAATATCATCAGTTGCCCAATATCATATTAGTCTTTATGTCGAATGTACGTCAATATAAAAGCCATCACAATATAATTATCATATGAAACCCCTCAAAAATGTGCTTCAAAAATGCCCATAATCATAATTTCTATATATATCTCAAAATCCGTGAGTGATATCGAAAATTTGACTTCATATTCTCAATTAGGGAGAAAAATTGTGTGACCCAACCCCGATTTTAGAGGACCCATAGTGAATAATAATTTTCACTAAATTATGAATTCTAGAGAGGGTCCACGCCTTGGCCGCAATGTTCCAGATGTGTGTTGATGTACATTTTCCTCTATTCCGGACCAGACACAGACTTGTTCAGTTATATTCCCTATTTTTTGTTTCAGCCAAGGGCATTGGGGTCATAGCCTCATGCCCATTTAATTGTTAAATCACTCATACTTAGCCATTTGTCAAACTCTATATCACTCAAGACTCTCTCAAAACCCTCTCCAACACTTAATTAAATATTTCATCCAAATTGAAGTGTCTCAAGCTTAATCCTAAGAACTCAAACTAAGCTTCAAGTCTCATTCGAGTTTAAATCAAAGAAAACACAAACTCAAGGTATGTGGGTTTTATCCATTGGGTTCTTTCAACAATGGAGCCTAATCCTCCTTTTTATTAAAATCACATATTTCAAATTGTATTACTTATGACTATCTATTATTATGAAATATGAGCATGAAATATTTGGGGGATTTATTAAATTTTGTTGATTATATATGAATATCTATTTGAAGCTTATACTATCAATTAATCCTTGCCTATTGAGACTATACATGAATCAAGCTATGAAATCTATGAACTATTGTGAACTTTTGATGCGATTTTCATGTTACCCATGATAGGATTTTATCATATTACTTGTGGCTGATTTACATGACTTTAAGATGCATTCATTTTAATATTTCAGGATCTATTGTCTTGCATTTTGCATGATTTGAACATATTCTCATATATACCCACCAAGTGTTCGACAAAATGTGAAGTCAAGAATTCTCAAGTTATTTGCACGTTTTACAAGTCAAGTGACTTTATGAGTATCAAGGGCTTCTAAGTATGTATTAAATTCATGTAAATTACCTATTGCATTGCAAGTGAATTGTTGGGCTCCCATATTTGTCGTGTTCTTAGAGAAAATGAGAAGTTTTTTTTTGTTGATACTTGAATGTGATGGTTTGATGAGCTATTTTCATGAGTCTTACCAAAAATATTATATAGTGAGGTATAGACATTCTAAAAGATCAACCAAAAAGGCCATGCCGTAAGATAAAATCACTCATGGCTCCTACCAAACATATTATATTGTAAGGTAAGGAAATCCTATAATACCTACCAAAAAGGCCATATCGTAAGTTAGAATAATTCACGGCTCCTACCTAAAAGATTATATTATAAAGTAAGAGATGTCTTATATTACCAATCAAAAAGACTATGTCCTAATGTAGGGGTATTGGTAGCATTCTGTGAAAACATTATACCGTATGTCGAGTGGGCAGTTATTTAGCCCATATCATGCATGTTTGTGTAAGGTTCGAGTATATATATTCCATATTTAGTTTAGGTTCCTTAATTTTGATTAAGCATCTTCTTATTATGGCATATGAACCTTGTTGCATTGCATCCCGCATACTTATTATATTCAAACATAGTAACGTGTACTTTATTCCTACATGATATTACCATGTAGGAACCAGAGCACCTTTTTGATCATCCTCCTTATGGATATTTCAGTGCCTTGGAGATAAGCTTTGGTGAGTCCTCAAGTTCGGGGACACTATCTATGCTATTCTTTTCTTTTGTTATTTTCTTATGTTGAACACTTGATACTATAAGGGTGAGCCCGGAATGTATCTTGGCCCCCGCTCCAATCTATGTTTGGAGGTGTTGTTAGGACAATTGATGTACTTATGTTGTGAGCTTACCTCTTGAATGTTTTATGATTATCAAAACTACCCTTAGCCTCGTTTCCCTTCTTTCTATCACTTGTTGATGATATATTTCTTCCTCGACCAAGGAAGTGTGATTGATATGCTAAGAGGCTTGTTTGGGGTCCCTTCAGATTCCCCATTTGCCGTGTCACATCTAGACCCTAGGCTTGGGTCGTGACAAACTTCGTATCAGAGCACTAGGTTGTTAATGGTCCTCGGTATCCAACTCACCGCCCCAATTATAGTCTTATTCATGGTTGTGAAGCACACCACAGCTATGACTAAGAGGCTATGAGGCGTTTTTAGGAAATGTTTCACTTCTTCATGGTCTATATTGTGCCTTAGTTGTAAGGTAAGGTTTATTTCCCCTAATGAATGATCTTTACTCTTCTAGATCAGGCCACTTCAAAATAGGAGACGAAGTAGGGCCTGCACATCCAAGAAGGGTCCAGTACACCAAGCCCCGCTAGGGGAAGGGGCCACTTAAGTCGAGTTTCAGAATACCATCACTTTGCTGGCACATGCAATGACCAACCAAATTCACCAAGGGGTCCAAGCCCCTCATTCTCCCACTCCGGCTTCTAGGGTGAGAGATTTCACTAGAATGAAGCTATTGGAGTTTCATGGATCCAAGATGGATGAGGATCTCTAAGAGTTCATAGATGAGGTGTACAAGGTGCTATCTATCATGGAGGTTAATTTGGAGGAGAAGACGGAACTAGCAGCCTACCAACTAAAGGGTTTGTCTCAAATTGGTTTTGTACAATGGATGATGAGGAGGGGAAATCATGATGCCATTGATTTGGAAGAATTCAAAGCTGCATTTCTCAATTAGCTCTTTCCTATCGAGGTAAGGGAGGCTATAATGATAGTGTTCATGAATCTTAAGAAAGGTTCCATGAGTATGAGTGAGTATGCCCTCAAGTTAAACAAGCTCTCTAAGTATGCTCCTCCACTTGGTTACCGAACCTAGATCAAAGATGAACAAGTTGTTGTCAGGGGTGTCTGACTTTGTAAATGAAGAGTGTCATACCATGATGATTGTAAATGATATGGACTTATCTTAGATCATGACCTATGCCGAACAACTTGAAGGAGAGAAACGTAGGAAGAAAAGAAGTGGGGAGACTAAGCGGGCTCCATTTGAGGGTGACCTGTTCCGACAAGGTATCAATTTTCAAGGACAAGGATCTCCTAGTGCTCCAAATAAGAGGGTTGCTAATGATGAGGAACCTAACACAAGGCTCCAAGGGGTGATGATGCGGTGAGTTATTCTAGATGCCCAACATATGAGAGGAATCATGGTGGAACGTATTGGAGGAACATAGGTGCATGCTTTTGGTGTGGTTAGATGGGCCACAAAATTTCAGATTGCCCAAATGCTCACAATAAGTATGAGGATGGCTGATCACATAGGTAAGGTGGTCATGTTGATCAAGGGGCTCAAGGTGGCCAATAAGGGGGTGCCTCACGACATAATCAGTTCCATGATCTACAAGGGAGGCAAGAGATAGATGAGGTGCCTGACATTGCTACTGGTATGCCAAGGTTTTTTTCATTTTTGAGGTGCATGCTTTGATAGGGCCGGGTGCTACTATTGCATTCATTATCAATTTTGTTGCTAATGAGCTTCTTGTGTGTGTACCGAGTTGTTATGCAAGTCTTTGTGGTGTCTACCCCCCTCCCCCCAATGGTAAGTTAATTGTTTCTAGAAAAGTCTATAGGGGATTGTCCCATGTCATTATTGCATGAAGCATTGTTTCATGACTTTGTTGAACTAGGAGGGATGGATTTGAGATTTGTCCTTGGGGTGGATTGGTTGCATGCATATCATGCTTCCAAAGATTCAAGAACCCATAAGGTTGTAATGTGGTGGTTAAGGAAACACTTCCTATTTGATCAACTCCATAGGGCTAGTCATTGTTTTTAGATTGATCATCAGTCTAGTTGTTCTTGAGTGAGAGTGTGGGAGTGTGATATTCCCAAATGGCTTCTCGGACTAAGAATGAGCATTTTGAGTTGTGGTGGAGTTATGTGGTTGTGTAGTGCACAAAATGGATCTCATGAGTAGGGTCTTAAACCCTACCTCGATATGTGTGTCTTAGTTTTGTAGATAGTATAATGATTTATTTCCGGAATAAAGGAGAACTTTTGAGTCATTTAAGGGTGATTGCAAATCTTGAGGAATGAGATGTTGTTTGCTAAATATGATAAGTCTGAATGTTGGGTAATAAAAAAAGTGGTTACGAAGTACACTGATAGGCTACGCTGGGAATGAGGTTGGAGGAAGTTGAGAATTATAGTGTAATGGTTTTGATGGTTCAAAATCTTCTGTGGTTAAAGGGGTCAAGTTAAAGCAAGACCTTGATCCCACCTTGCTAGAGTTGAATGCTTTGGTGAAAGAAGGTGAAGTGGAGGTTTTCTCTCAAGGGGGAGATGGTATCCTTAGGTACAAAGGTAGGCTATTGGTTCTTGTATTGATGATTTGGTTCAGTTGAAAGTCTCACCCATGAAAGGTGTAGTCCGATTTGACAAGAAGGTTAAATCGAGCCCAAGGTTTGTAGATCCTTATAGAGTTTTGAGGAGAGTGATTAAGGTTGCACATGAGTTGGAGTTGCCTTTGGTGATGAATATGGTTCATCCGGTTTTTTTTTCATGTGTCCGTGCTGAGAAAGTACGTGGGTGACCCTTGTGCTGTAGTGCCCTTAGATCTTGTGGGTATTGAAGAAGTTAATTTTACTTATGAGGAGATCCGAGAGGAGATTTTTGATAGACATTGAAGAGGTTGAGGAACAAGAATGTAGCTTCCGTCAAGGTTCCCTGGAGAAACCAACAAGTTGAGAGTGCCATATGGGAAGCCGAAACAGACATGAGAAAGCGATATCTAATTCTTTCCCATTCTACTCAAGATGAAGGTACTAATTTACGTCCCCTATATGATTCCAAGTACTATGTTTCAACCCTCATATCATTTTGCATGCATTCATGTTTATGTTGACAAGTTTTTGGTGATATTGGCATTCATGATAAGTGCTTTTGAAATTGGTGTTTGAATACATTTTTTACATTCATGTTGGGATGAAATCTTCATTATTACTTCTCTTATGCACGTTTCTTTGATATTCGGGGACGAAATGTTCCCTAGGGGGAGACATTGAAATGCACCAAAAATGTGCTTTAGAAATGCCTCTAACTATAATTTCCATATATCTCAAAATCCGTGCATGTTATTGGAGATCCAACTTCATATTCTCGATCTAGGGGAAAAATTGAGTGGGGAATGGGTACAATCCCAATTTTAGAGGACCTGTAGTACAAAGTAATTTTCATAAAATTACGAATTCCAGAGAGGGTCTGCGCCCTAGTCGCGATGCGACAGGGGTGCAGAGATGTAGATTATCCTTGTTCACGTTTAGTCCGTGTCATGGACCAAAGTGGCCTTGTTTAGTTATTTCCCCGTTTTTCAGTGTGGCCAAGGGCATTGGGGTCATAGCCCCATGACCATTTTAACATGAAATCACCCATACTTAGCCATTTTTCAACTCTATATCAATCAAGATCCTCTCAAAACCCTCTCCAATACTTAACCAAATATTTCATCTAAATTCACGTGTCGCAATCTTAATTCCGGACCTCAAGAACTCAAACCAATATTTAAGTCTCATTCGAGTTTAGATCAGGAAAAACCCAAACTCAAGGTATGTGGGTTTCATCCATTCGATCCTTTCGCCCATGGAGCCCAATCCTGCTTTTTATGAAAATCGCATATTTCAAGTTGTATTACTTATGGAATGAAATATGAGTACGAAAAATGTTGGGTTTATTAAATATTATTGATTATACATGAATATCTATTTTAAGCTTATATTAATTAATCCTTACCTATTGAGACTATACATGATTCAAGTTATGAAATCTATGAACTATTATGAACTTTTGATATGATTTTCATGTTACCCATGATAGGGTTTTATCATGTTATTCGTGGGATGATTTACATGACTTTAAGATTCATTGATTCCATTATTTCATGGTCTATGCTCTTGCATTTTGCATGATTTTAACATGTTCTCATATGTGCCCACCAAGTGTTCGATAAAATGTCAAGTCAAGAATTCTCAAGTTATTTGCATGTGTTACAATTCAAGTGACTTCATAATGATTAAGATCTTCCAAGTATGTATTAAATTCATATAAAGTACCTATGGTATTGCAAGTGAAATGTTGGGTTCCTATGTTTGTTGTGTTCTTGGGAAAATGAGAAGTTTTTTTCTTGATACTTGAATGTGATGGTTTATTAGCTATTTTCATGAATCCTACCGAAAAGATTATATCAGAAGCTATGTACATTCTATAAGATCCACTAAAATGGCCATGCCGTAAGGTAAAATGCCTAATGGCTCCTACCGAAAGATTATATCATAAGGTAAGGACATCCTATAACACCTACCAAAAAAGTCATGTCGTAAGGTATAATTTGTGGTTTCTATCGAAAACATTATATTGTAAGGTAATGACACTCTATAATACTACCAAAAAGGTTATTCCTTACGGTAGAATAATTCATGGCTCCTACCTAAAAGATTATATCATAAAGTAGAGGATGTCTTATAATACCTATCGAAATGACAATGTCGTAAGGTAGGGGTATTGGTAACACTCTCTGAAAAGGTTATATAGTAAGGCAAGTGGGCGGCTATTTGTCCCATCTCATGCATGTTTTTGTAAGGTTCGAGTATATATATTCCATATTGAGTTTATGTTCCTTGATTATGATTGAGAAACTTGTTATTATTGCATATGATCCTTGTTGCATTTTATCTCGCATACTTCGTATATTCAAAAGTACCAATGTATACTTCATGCTTACATGATATTACCATGTAGGAACCGGAGTACCTTTTGATCATCCTCCTCATGGCTAGTTCGGTGATTTGGAGATAAGTTTTGGTGAGTCCTCATGTTCGCGGACACTATCTATGCTATTCTTGCCTTTTGTTGTTTCCCTATGTTGAACACTTAATACTATGAGTGTGAGCCCAGAATGTGTCTTGGCCCCCACTCCAATTTATGTTTAGAGGTGTTGTTTGGAGAATTAATGTACTTATTTTGTGAGCTTACCTCTTTAATGTTTTATTGTTATCAAAAACTACCCTTAGCTCCGTTTCACTTATTTCTATCTCTTGTTGTTGATGTTTTGCTTCCACGACCAAGGATGTATGATTGATATGCTAAGAGGCTTGTTTGGGGTCCCTTTGGGTTCCCCATTCATTGTGTCACATCTAGGCCCTAGGCTTGGGTCATTACATCATATGTCTCACAAGATTACATGTACCAATAACAATTTGATTAATCATTTCATTATCTTTCAATCTTTCATTGATCATTAACACATTAAACAATAACCACAATATTAACATAGATCAACTCTTTCAATTATCCTTAGTCATCATAGTTTAAGACAATTCATTATTTGATTTATTACTTCACAAGCAATCAGTTTCAAAATTCCGAACAACATCTCAATAAATATTTAGCTTGACAATATTTCACAAGTCTAAGTCAACAAAAATGGACATTATCTTTTAATTAAAGTCATACATGTTATTATTTCCACCATTCCCATTACAAAAATCATATTCATTAGAAAAGTTCGCTAACCCTCAAGTTTCACATTGAAAGAAAATACTAAGTTAAAATCAACTCAACAAGGGTTAGGGTCCATTTACATTAATCAATAGCCAAATCAATCAAAAAGAAGATAATCCACAAGTTCATAAGTATTTTCAATGCTACAATTATTTCACAAGTCAACGATTCACAACAATTACAATTACCCAATCCAAAATCTCATGATCGAAGCTATAATAGTATAATTCTATTACATTTCACGCTGCAATCACCAAATCCACATGCATAGGATAATACAAGGTTCAATCATACTTAATAAAATATTAGAAGTCCATTTGCCTTAATAGAAATCTCAATCAACTCAAATCCAAGCCTTTTCCCTTTTGCAATACTCAAAATTACCACAACCTTGAAGGCAAAATCCCAAACTAGAAAAACGGATGAATGAAACCATAAAATCAGATCCAAAACACCACACCACTATCAAGAATGAGATATGCGCGTCAAAAAGAGTCAATTGATACCCATATTGATAGGAATTTGAATAGGGGTAAAATGGTCAAAAATTAATTTATTTTTCAAAAATCTCAAATGTGGTAATTAAGATCAATATCATGTTCCACATGAAAAATGGACTTCGTGAATGAAAATCCCATAAAATCTAAATAGAAATTGTGGGAGAAATCATCATTTAAAGTTTGAATCATGTTCTTGAAAAACCATAAAAATTGGAAGGTTCAACTAAAAGATTCAAGTGAAAATCATAATTTAATTACTAAAAATAAAAGAATTTGTGTCCAATAAGATTACCCAAGTGAAAATCCATGAAAAATCTTGTCCAATGTTACACCTCCAACATTTTGGAATTCCAAAATGGAAGAAAACTGTGTAATAGTCAAAATAAGGAAGAAAGAGGTTATTTGCAGCATATAAAATAAAAGAAAAATGGGTTGTTGACCCGTTGACCCACGTTGACCGGGGGTTGACTGCGGTCAACTTTCACTAACACCCTTTAAAATACACTTTTTGACCCCAAAAACTCATCCAAAACCCTTTTGATGTGAACCAAATATGAAACGCTATCAAAAACGATTTTCCAGACACAATGGAATCATTTGAGTTCGCATTAGAGCTTCTGAACTTCAAATGTTGATCAAGTAAAACTTATGATTCAAATTTAACTAAAAATGCAACCTTTTATCCAAAATCATCATTTTAACTCTGAATTCAGTTTCATCAGTTTTCCTTGATCAAATTTTGCATTTCAGATCAGAGCTAATGGAATCGACGAAATTGCACTACGACGCTCGAAACTCAAGTTGACCTAAAAATTCAAAATTTCAAACTTTAATCATTTTAAAATTCTTTCTTCCATAAACTCCAAGGTTTCATATGATTTTCAAAATTCGACTTTTAAACTCATCCAAAAATGATTCAAAGTAACTTTTGGAAAGGGAAAAGTGATAATTTTGTTGAAAATATCAAAAATGACCTTCCAGATCATTACATCATTCATCACTAAAAATTATGTTCATCCTTGAACATAAAGCAAGGGAGGAGCCTCACTAGAAGCAACTTAGAGTCTGAAACACAATTCTCAAAGTCATTAATTTGTTCCAAGTACCCTTATCTTAGAGTTATACCATCTGAATGTACTGTCAAGAATAAGACCTATGAACCAAAAAGATGTTTTTCCCTCCAAGAGTAATTACCAATGAACTAACACACTCATACCATAGCGTACTCATCGGGATGACCTTCCACCCATGAGACCATAAGGCAACTCAGATTTATTTCCGATGAAGGCCAAGAGTGAAGTTGAACTAATAATAGCCAATTGCAATATACAAACAATTGCAAACCTCAACCAAGTTCCATCCTCTTAACATAATTCTCCCCGAACTTAAGTTGCATAATTTCAATACTTCGACAATACATATTTCTAAGAGAGAATCCAATATAATATGACCCAAAGAAAGGTAACGACTAGAAAAGATAACCAATGAATGATACTTACAAGCTGATAAAATCACAATTAATATTCTTCGGATGCTAGAATTATAGCTGAATAAGGTATGGTTCCTTTTCCAAAAGCTACAATTATTCAATTAGAAATCAAGCTCAACCACATGTAACCCTCCGAGGGAAAAGTACCTGAACATCCACTCAAACACTCATCCCCTCATACCAAACTTAAAAAATTCTTGATCACCCTGATAATTCTATATACCATAATCACATAACCTTTATTTATAACTATGTTTCAACATAACCCATCATGATAATTACCATTAACTTTCATCGATGAAGTACTATCCATATTCGATCCATCATCATCGATGACACCTATAAAATCGTAAGTCATTTCGTAATACTCCTATGAGTCACCTATTATGATTGAACAACTCAACCTAACATAAAACACATAATTTCTCACGTATTTGTTTGTTGCTCAACTCAAACTAAACTTTCTGAAAAGTATTGATAATCTTTCATAACCAGATGGTCAGTCATCCCACCTCACGTTATTACATAAAATCAAAGTGAAAATCTATAAAACTTACCACTCTGAACCATGAATCTCTACATGATGTCTAATCTTCTACACTTTTCTTAACTTGTCCCCATTACCAATGTTGCAAAGATGTTCGAATAGTTAACACATACTCATGGCACAATCTTAAATTCTCAAACTCTTTGATGCCCAAGGCTCATCTGCTCGCTCCTAACCCTTATATTGTCATTATTCCTTAGAAAAACTTCACAACAGATTGTCTTTTTACTTCCCACCAATTACCCAAATACAACTTTATTAAGTTATCTCACCATAAAAAAGTAACAATATCCATAACCAAAGACATGCTCAACCCTCTTTAAAATGATCAGTAGCCAACATAATCAATTATCTCATTACTTGACTAACCTATACCTTGACAAAATCAGCTCTCACAAATGTAAATTTACCATGAAACCCTAGATTCCAATCCATATTATGCAACTGATTCCCTTCTCAATCGTGATAAATACATACCTTGAAGATCTCTAAGGATTGGATACCCTAGTTTATCATCAATCGCTTTCTCATATATCTTATCGTACCCGTCATTAACAACACAAGTCGTAATCATCACTAAATCAAAAGCCATAAAAAAATCTATTCTCAAACTTGAGCCAACTTTTGTAGACTTCTCTTTCTTATCTTACCCAATAGTCTATTAACCCTACTGTTACAAGTGTAACCGTATGATAATATGCCAAACAAGGTAAATAAAATCATAACAAACTACAAAACTAATCTTATGGTTGATATGGTAAACCAACCAAGTCATACCAACCAAATTTAATGACTAAACCAATTATCCACATTCACTTTCTTACTAACATTCCCAATTACATCCTTATAAGTGAACTTGTCAAAACCTCATTAGTGCATATGCTTGCTATTTCATTATCAACGTGCTCCTCTTCGATTATAATGAAGTCACCAGTCCCCAAATAGATTCCTGTGATAAAATCCACACATAAACATATTAATACCCATCCTAAGATTCACCACTATGACTTTTCTTATCACTGATTCAAAACTCTAGCATCTATAGTAACAACTAATTAGTTCTCCCCACATTTGATTTTAATGCCAAACTCCACTACCTGAGTAAGTGTAACAAGATTATGACAATGGCATAACTAGGCTTAAAGCATCATGTCGATGATAAGGTTGGCCTCAAGATGATCACAATGGCACTGAATATAATGACAATTAGAATTTGTAATGGATTATGATCAGTATGCAATCACATGATAAGAATTTTCGATTGAATAAATTATGTATGGTAATAATAACTTGTAGATCTATAAAGTTATGAATTACTACAAATTGACACTACTTGAATAGAATTAAAAAGAGCTATAGTAAAAAATGAATAAAGTGAGTGAGATATTGGTTAGCCTTTAAAATATACAAGAACAAAGACATTAACTATGAAGGTAAAAGTCAAAGATATATCTTATGAGAGGGTGGAGAATTAAATTCAGAGACACATGGTTCCATCTATTCTTCAATAGTTATGGTGATAATGTTACGTATCATTGATTTGGGATAGAAAATTATTAGGTAATATTTGAAAAGAAATCTATATATGATGGAATTTGGGTCCTGTTAAGTACAACTTTATTGCTCTTAAGGGTTGTCTACAGTCACTGCTATTGATCTATTATTTTTTATAGTGTTGCCAGAGATTCTTTCTTCCTAGATGTGGAGTTTTAATTTCAGAACTTCTATGAAAAATCATTTTCCTTAATTCAAGGGAGTTTTAGATTGGTCAATTTTATGTTCATTAATTTATACGCATTCCCTTTGTTTGTGCATACATATAACTCAATTAAAAGCATAAGGGTGGTCATGGAACTTTTTAAAACTAGTAGTTAACTTGGTAAATCCAACTTATTCACCCTAGAAAAGGTTGTTTATTTGGATCAATAACGTAAATTAGGAAACCTTACATGTTAACTCCTATGTCTAGACCAAAACTGTGCATTTATTAGCCTTAGACGGCATCATTGAGTGACACAAAGAATGGAATCATCAAATTTCAGTCAATCTACCTTGGTCCAATGGTCTAGTGGGATTAAATCCACAACAAGAATCGAAGTTCGATTTCCCATGATTATACATATGCTATTTGCTTATCAAAAAGTTCGTTTTTTCCTAGATGGAATTGAAAAGTAGAACATAGTTATGTTTTGGCTGAAAATTGAGAGAATAAGCTTAAATCTCAAAAACTGTGTGTTTGTGCATTGATAAGACAATGTTCTGTATTTTTCAATATTTGAGACTTTTGAATTGTGAGGGAGTGGAAGGATGTATATAATATTTGCAGTCATAGTTACTAATCGGTTACTATTTCTCTTGATATGAGTAATTGAATGCTAGATAAAGAATCTGATTAAATAGACCTTATCGTGATGATAGTTCAGAATGAACATTAAACATGGTCATACAACTTGAAATCGTAGTAATTCATATTGTGCATTCAATTTTTTCAACCTGAAATATGTGGTTGCATCAAAAATATAAATTGAAGAACATTAGATGTTGATTAGAGCTATGAATTTATTAGTCCTAGATGAGTTCACTTTGTCATACAGGGAGTAGAATTATTGAGTTTGTAAAATTCAGTTTGTGAACTAGATCTGTGATTCATGTAAGCACTTTGAGTGTACGTGCATAACCAGATGAAATGGAGATAAAAAACTGGGATTTGAAATGTGATTGTTCAATGATGGGTTGTATTGTTAGATTAGATTGTTGAATATGATGGTTTGGAAATATTAGCCGTGTAATCTTGATGATGATGGACTGATTATAGTGGTTACTTGATCATTTCCTTCGTTGAGTTAGAAAAATTTAATTTTCTATGATGTGTATTCAATGTCTAAACGAGAAAAGTTAATTATAAGAATAAAATCTTGATAAGATCTGTGATGATTTTTGCATTATGAGTGAGGGATGGTTGGTTCAGTTTCATTTCTGATTGTTGCCGATATTATTGGTTCAGAATTTTAACATGATTATGTGAGAAAAGATTTGTCCAAATGGTTTTGTTATGATACATCGAGTTTTGGTTCTGATTAGATTCATTAGTTAGTATGTGACTTAAAAATTATTTATTATTGTTAATTTGTCAAATTTTGATTCAAAAGTTTAGTTTTTAGTAGTTAATTTTGATGGATGATTTTAAGGAGAAGATTAAATGGAGAGATGAACACCGACTTTAGAAGATCATAACTTAAGCTTTCGGTAATGATGATTATTCTTTTTTTCTCCTTCTTTCACCGTTTGAGGATGAATTGTGGGTAAATTGATATCTGATGTAATAACTCATTAAGTCATTTTGAGATATAGAGTGTTGTATGTTATAAAAGATTGACTTCGTAAATTTTTAATGGGTCTTTTGGATTATTTGATAACATTCACTATTTAGTTTAGGGGTAATTTTAGATAATTAAATTAATTGTGGATTAAATTTATAGTTTAGGTAATACCCTATACCACTTATCCTATATTAATTTAAATAAGTAGTAGGGTTTATTACTTTTAACAAAAATTATAAAAAAATAAAGAACAAGAAAGGTTTTGACGAGAGCAAACCTGTGTGGCATCAAACAAATTACTATGGGTAAGTATCTAATATTAGCCTTTAATTTTGTAGAATTTTAAGGAAAAAACAGTATATTGGATAGTAAGATATTACTTATGCATAATGGGCATAATGATTACCTAATAAAAAAAGTAATGATGAATAAACAATGTAAAGGTACATGTGTGTGAATGATATGATTCTTGGAATTTGTAATACCCGGTGAAATTATCGGATTACCCATTACGCTCGATGAAATTACCAAAATACCCCTAGAGGAGAATTGTTCGTATAACGCTTCTTTCCACACTCCAATAGCAAATAGGCCGAATTTGCGATCAACACGAAAAATTGAGTTGAAAAGTGATCTTCTTTAATTTTTAGAGCAATCGAATCAAAAGATAATTTTGTATGCAAAAATCGAACAAGTGTTGGTCCGCATCCAATCTAGCGACGTGCTACTGTAGCTGACCCACACTTAGTTTTTTTAAAAAAATTTGGATGAAGGTTGGAAAACTTGTTTGGAGAATTTTCGGCCAAAAGCAATACTCCGCATTCAGTCTATGTTGCGGACATGTGCTTCCAAAGTGAAACATTTTTTCTTTTATTTTGTGAAGGGCATTTTTGACCTTTCTAACCTATCTCAAGTTCCATATCTGAGTATAAGGGATAGTTTTTTCTCAAGCCTTTCCAACCTATCCCAAGAGAAGAGGAGTTGGAGATCTTGAGGATTTTGGTTAAAATCTTGGGAAGATTTGAGTTGTTCTTCATCCCAGATATATAAGACTAACTTAAAATATGGAATTGTTCTTCCATGTGCCCCATAATTGAAGTAGATTGTTATATGGATGTTTTGAGTTTTATGTATGTAATTCTTGAGTATTTCTTGAAATCTATACCTATATTATGTATTTCTTATGTTGATGGCTATTACAAACTTGATTTACTGCATAAATGGTTTTCTTGAATTATTTCACTAATCTCTGCATATTTTTTTTATTAAAAAATGTAAGAATTAACTTAGGAAATAGTTCTAGAGTCTTGATACTATGATGTGCTTGTGATCTATGGTTTTGGTCATAATGTGAGAATGTTGATGATGATGTTGATGAAATTGATTTCAATGCCATCTTAAGAGTATGTAAGTAATCCTAAAAGAATATTCCTAATCCAATGAGTTGATCGTTGATGACATGAGTTGATGTTCTATGTCCAAAGGAGACTGAATGAAGAGTAATCTTGAAGTTTGATGTGTTATGAGCATGCTAAGTTCTAGAGGATTGTTGAGCACCAAAATGAGTAAGAGTAAGTCTCACTCGCAATTATTAACTATGTGGCTAGAGTAGGAGAAGATTGAAGCATAAAAACGGATGTTTCCCTAGTCTCAAAAGAGGACTTGATGTTCTTAAATTGTGGATCCACTGATGCCATGCCCTTTATCCAGAAAAAGTACTGGATGGGTAAGGTAATGATATGACTTTATTGTATCATCACAGGCTCATAGGTTGTTGTTGTCGGTTAGACAAATTCTCAGATAGGTTCCACAATGATAGTACTCTGATGTTGAGTTGATGGTGTGAGTTTGATTGATGTTGATAAGTTATTGTCTACTCTTTATGCTTTCCTTAGATGGATATTTCACATTTCAAGTGAGTGTCCTATGAGTTGATGTTATTCTATAGATCCTGTCTGTATTGTTTAATTCAGCTATTTTAAGCAGAACAAGAGAGATAAGTCTTATTATCAGAAGAGGTCTTCCAATTATGTGCCCTTCATAACGAATGCGTCTGTCCAACAAAGCAGGTATGATTAGAAATAAAATGGTCACCAGAATTCTCGGGATCAGGGTACTCAATCCCAGGCTACTGTGACCCAAGGTTATAAGGGGAAGCCACTATATGGCAGATGTGGAAAACATCACTTGTGAGAGTGCCATGTGGGCTTAAATGCTTGTTATATACGAGGAAAGACTGGTCACTTCAAGAATAAGTATCCTATGAGAAGACGGGGTTGTCACGACCCAATCCTAGGGCCTAGATGTGACATGGCGAATAGAGAGCCCGAAGGCACCCCAAACAAGCCTATTAGCATATCAATTACACATCCTTGGTTACAGAAGCAAAATTTCAACATTAAGAGACATAAAGAAAGGAAAAAGGGCTAAAGGAAGTCTTTGATAGCATAAAACATAGAAGAGTCAAAGCTCATCGCATAAGTACATCATTTGTTCCAACAACTCCTCTGATCATAGATTGTGGCGAGGGCCAAGAAACTTTCTAAGCTCACCCTCATAGTATCAAGAGTTCAATATAAAGATAAAGAAAGTGACAAGAGTAAGATAGCTAATGTCCTCGAACATGAAGAATCACCAAAGCTCTTCTTCCAAAATGCCAAGAATAGACATGTGGAGGATGATCAAGAGGTACTCCGATTCCTACATGGTAACATCATGTACGCATAGAGTATATGTTAGTATATTTGAATGTACGTAGTACGTAGGATGCAATGCAATAAGACATGGGAAACATAGTGAAAATGCATAAGCATAAACAATGGATAAGTATAATAGCAATATGGAATGCTTGATCAATGCTTGAAGTAAAACATTCTTGTAAAACAAATAACTTGAGAATATAGATTACATGTGTATGAAGGGACCATACTCATAGACCAAACAAACTATTACTTGAAATCTAAGTCGTATTAAGCCCTTGGAAGGTGATTGAGGTATCTACCCCTTAACATGGTAGATGGGCATGTTAACCCGCATCATAGTGGTTAATGTATATACCCCTCAACATGTTAGATGGGCATAGCATCCCCCCATCATAGTGGTCAAGGTACATGCCACTCAATATGGTAGATGAGCATAGCACCCCCCCCATCAGAGTAGTCAAGGTATATACCTCTCAACATGGTAGATAGGCATAACGCCCCCCATCATAGTGGTTGAGGAATGTCACCCCCTTAGCAAGGTGTGGTCAAATTATAACATTATAGATATTTTTTATGAGTTCAATACATACATACAATCCCTTCATCATCATAGACGCACTTAGCTTGTAAAGCATATTATAGACCATCAATAACCAAGTATTTATGTCAAGATATTTTATCAAACACTTGGCAGTTGTGTAATGCTAGTTCAAAATCATGCAATTCAAGAGTAAAATAATGTGAGAATATTCAATGTAAATCGACCTACCAACACATAGTAAAACCCTCATGCAAGATACCTTGAAACCCCTCATCACTCTCACAATAGATCATAGTTTCATAGCTCGAAACATGCACAGTCAATCAACATTTCATAAAACCCAACAAGGTTTATAATCAAATTTCATAATAAGAGATACCCATAGAAAATCCAATTTGAAAACATGTGATTTACAATAAGAAAGGAAGGTTGGACACCATGGGTGAAAGGACCCAATGGTTGAAACCCACATACCTCAAACTTGGGTTTTCTTGATGTTGTCTTGAAGGAGACTTAAAGCTTGGATAGAGTTCTTGAGAACTGAAATTGAGCGTGGGACACTTGAATTTTGGTGATATAATTGGTTAAATGTTAGAGAGGGTTTTGAGAGTAGATTGAGTGATACAAAGTTGAAAAATGGCTAAATATAGATAGTTTTATGCATAAGAGGGCATGTCGATATGACCCCAAAGCCCTTGGGCCGAAACAGACTTCAGGGAATAAACAACACTAATTCGTACTCTTGCCACATCGTGGCTAGGGCGCGTATTGTCTCTGGAATTTGCAAATTTTGGGAAAATGAATTTTCGATAAGGGTGCTCTAAAATTGGGGTTACGCTTATGTCCCACTAAATTTTTGCCCCCTGATCAGGAATATGAAGTTGAATTTTCGATATAACGCACGTATTTTGAGATATATAGAAATTATGATTATGGGTATTTTTGAGGCACCTTTCCGAGGCATTTCAATATCTCCCTCTTGGGAATATTCATCTCCGAATGTTGAAAAAACGTACATAAGTGAAGTAGTCATGAAGATTTCAGCCCAACATAATGCAAAAAATACACTTAAATATAATTTCAAAAAATCTCGACATAAATGTCAAAAATCATCATAAACTTGTCAATTTAAACATGAATGCGTGGAAATGATATAAGGGATTAAATGTAAGGTATAAAATCATATAAGGGAATTTAAATTAGTACCTTATGCTAGAGTAGAGTGGAAGAGATATGGGTAATGTTTTCTCATGTCTGTCTCGGCTTCCCGTGTGGCACTTTCAACTTGTTGATTCATAACGGAAGCTACATCCCTGTTTCTCAACATCTTCACTTGTCTATCCAAAATTTCTACCAGAACCTCCTTATAAGTCAAGCTATCTTCTACCATCCCCACAACATCTAAAGGTACAATAGCACTTGGGTGACCCACACACTTTGTCAACATAAATAGATGAAAGATCGGATGCACCACATTCATATAAATGGGAAATTCCAACTCATAGGTCACCTTATTAATTCTTCTCACTACTATATAAGGACCCAAAAATCCTTGGGCTCCATTTTCCCTTCTTGCAAAATCGGACAACACCCTTCATGGGTGAGACTTTTAAGTAGACCCAATCACCAAACTTGAATTCAAGATCTCTCCTTCTCACATTGGAATAAGACCTTTCCCTACTTTGGGCTGTTTTCAGTCTCTCCCTTATCAATCTCATCTTGTCCAAAGCTTTTATGACCGAATCCGGAACTTGAAAAGCCATCTCCCCCACTTCAAACCATCCAAATGGGGATCTACAACATCTATCATAAAGAGCTTCAAAAGGAGCCATACCAAGACTTGAATGATAACTATTATTGTAAGTAAACTTAATAAGTGGAAGATGTTCATACCAACACCCTTAAACTCCAAAACACAAGCTCTAAGCATATCTTCAAGAGTTTGGATAGTTCTTTCGACTTGGACATCCGTTTGAGGGAGAAAGGTCGTACAAAGCTTAACCTTGGTACCATGTCCTCTTTGAAAGGACCACCAAATGTTAGAAGAGAATTGAGCACCACGATTCAAAATTACAGACAAAAGGCACCCCATACAATCTAACCAACTCATAAATGTACAACTTAGCATAATCTTCGGCACCATAAGTAGTTTCGAACGGTAGGAAGTGAGTCGAGTTGGTCATTATGTACACAACAACCCAAATAGAATCAAAATTCTTTCTAGTCTTAGGCAACCCAACCATAAAATCCATGTTTATTTCTGAAACAACCATAAAACAGTGCCCGAAAATGTGCCTTGGAAGTACCCGGAATCATGATTTGCATATATCTCAAAATTCGTGTGCGACATCAAAAATCCAACTTCATATACTTGTTCAGGGGTACAAATTGAGTGGGAAATAGGTCTAACCCGGTATAAGAACAATCGAAGAAAAATTTTTGAAATCGCAAAAATGTGATTTCCAGTGAGGTTTCTGTGCCCCTGGCTCGACGGGCCAAGGGCGCGCCTTCGTATAACATTTTGCCTAGTTTTTCCCCTCGTCCAGTCTAAGGATTTTGAGTCTTGGGCCTAAGCCTTCTCACGTGTGCAAATATCGATAATTAGCCTTATTTCACCCTCATATCATTGAAGACATCCCCAAATACTTTCTCAAACACTTAGACAATATTTCATCTCAAAATTTCATGTCCCAAAACTCATCCGGATTCTAAGGTTTTCAATAAAGCTTCAAGTCTCCATCTTCAATCTTCATCAAGCTATTATCTGAAGTCAAGGTATGTGGGTTTCTTTCATGGGTTCCTTTCACCCATGATGCCCAAGCTTCCTTTTACTTACAATTTCATGATTTAAAGTTGATTTACTCGTGGGTCTTACTTATTATGAATTTCACTGCATACTATATTGGGGTTTCATGAAATAATGGTTGTTTTAACTTTTTTGAGCTATAAATCTAAGATCTAGTATGAGATTTGACGAAGGATTTTGATGTATATTGCTTGAGGGTGTTACCAAGTATCCATTGATGGTTTTACTTTAAATTTTCTAGTATGATTACACTCTTGAATTGCATGGTTTTACACTGGCACTACACACTCGCCAAATGTTTTATAAAATGTCCGGTTATGAGCTTCTTGAGGAATTAAAAGTCCAATGCACATCTTATAAGTTGAATGACTATATGATAATGAAAGGAATGTATGTATATGATATTATCTCTATAGTGTTGGAAATTGACCAAGCCTCACTTGGGGGTTGTAGGCCCGAGTAACCTTGTTTAGAGGTTTGTACCTCAATCGCCTCTCTCAGGCGGTGGTAGGCCCATGAAACCATATCGAGGAGTTTTTACCTTGGTAACCATATTGGGGGGTTTTTACTCTATCAACCATGTTGGGGGGTTTGTACCTCATTAACCATGTTGTAGGGTTTGAACCTTATCAACCTATTGAGGGGTTCGTACCTCATTTGCCTCTCCAAGGGGGTGGTAGGCCTTGGATATTCACTATTAATGGTCTCTCCATACACGTGTATTGTACTCTATATAAGTATGGTTTTACTTCAAGCATCATTCATACATGCCATATTGCATATGTGCATCCATTGCCTATGTTATGCATTTTTCTTATGGTGCTTATCACTTGTTCCATTGTATCCTACATACTTAGTACATTCAAGCATATTAACGCACACTCTATTCCTATATGATATCACCATAGAGGAACTGGAGCTCCACTTGATCATACTCCTCCATGTGTGTCACATCCTAACCCTAGGGCCTCGATGTGACACGGCACAAGGGGAACCTGAAGGGACACCAAGCAAGCCTCATATACCATCACTACACATACTTGGTCGAGGAAGCAATAAATCAAGCATCAAAGATAAAAGAATTAGGAAAATGGGGCAAAGGGAAAAGCTTGCACAATAACATGGTCAAAAGACAAGAGCTAAACTCATATCATAAATACTTAACATATCCAATAAAAACCTCTAATACTTTTATATAAGAGCGGGGGCCAAGACAAAGTAACCGGGCTTATTCTCATAGTCAAAATAAACAATAAAGATGAATGTTTCAATACATAATAGAAGAAACATAGAGTAGGTCCCCGAAGTAGAGGACTCACCAACTAACTTGAATTGCACCGAACTAGCCACGTGGAGGAGGATAATCAACTTGGGCACCGGTTCCTACATGGTGACATCATGTAAGCATAGTGTATGTGTTAGTACGTTTGAATGTACTAAGTATGTAGGATGAAATGCAACAATAGATAGGCATCATAATCAAAATGCATAATATTAAGAAATAGGCATAATATACAATATGGCATGTATGATTAATGCTTAAGTAAAACATGCTTAAGTACTCATGCTTATATGGGATATCATATACACAGAGACCAAGATAGTTGTTCAAGTTATAAACCCCTTGGTGTGTTGTATAAACCCCTAACATGGTTTATGGTAATCACACGTTACCAACAAGGTGACGAAGTATAAAGCCGTCGCATGATTGATAAGTATAAACCCCCAACATGGTTACCCGGGGTTTTGTCCACCAGGATCAAGCATGGTCTAATGCAACTATTTATATAAAGTATATCATATACATACGCTCATTTCATGATCATAATAATATTCATATCGTACATCATGCTTTGAACCTTAAATTCCTCAAAAAACTACATCCGGATATTTTATCAAATACTTTGAGGGTGTGTATTGCTAGTATAAAACCATGAAATATAGGAATGAAATCATACAAGAAAATTCATAGTAACACCATCAATCAACACCTTGCAACATCCTCATGACTTATACATCAAAACCCCTTCTCAAATCTTACAATAGCTCTATGGTTTATAGCTCAAAACATAGCAAAACAGTCACAACTTTACATAACTTTAACATTCTATGCAGTGAATTTCATAATAATCAAAACCCATTTGTAAATCAACTTTAAATCATGTAATTTATATAAAAGAAGGCTTGGGTATCATGGGTGAAAAGATCCCATGAAAGAAACCCACATACCTTATCTTATAGATGAACTTGGTGAAGATTGGAGATGGAGATTTGAAACTTGAAGAAGAACCTTCAAGGAGAACCTTAGCTTGGGATGAGGGTTTGGGACTTGAGTTTGAGGAGTAAAAATATGACTAAGTATTTGAGTGAGTATTAGGAAATGTTTAGGGTAGTATAAGGGTGAAATATGACTAAGTATAGGTAAGAACACATACGAGAGCTTTTAGGACCAAGACTTAAAGTCTTGGACTGAAGCTGAAAAACAATGTCCCAAAATACACAGGGGCGCATCGCGAGGGGGACGCGAAGACCCCTCTAGGAATCACACTTTGAAATTTTGTAATTGTTAAATCTTTTCTCTTACATCGCAGTTAGACCCTTCTCCCACATAATTTGGACCCCTTGAATAAGTATCCGAAGTTGGATTTTTGAAATAACAAACGGATTTTGAGATATATGAAAATTAAAATTTTGAGCATTCCGAGACATGTTTTGGGCACTTTTTAGGGTCGTTACAATATCTCTCCCTTGGGAACCTTTATCTCCCGAATGTAAAAGAGCTGTACAAGACAAAAGTGATCATCAACAAATCATCCCCAAGAAGAATGCAACATAACATATAAAACACCATTTTTAAATTGTCAACATAAGTTTAAAATCACCATGAGTTTACCAACTTAAATATGATTGCATATAATGACTTGGGGGATGAAATATGGGACTTGAAATTGCATAGGGGACTTTTGCATATCCGCTTCGGCCTCCCATGCTGCACTTTCAACCTGTTGGTTCCCCTAAAGAACCTTAATGGATGCCACCTCTTTGTTACTCAATCTCTTTACTTGCTAATCCAAGATCAGAATCGAAATATACTCATAAGTCAAGTTATCCTCAACAACACCTACAACATCATGAGGCACAATGGCATGAGGATCACCAACACATTTTCTTAACATAGAGACACGGAACACTGGGTGAACCATATTGATTTCTCTAGGCAACTTAAACTCATAAGCTACCTTGCCAACTCTTTCTATCACCTCATAAGGACCAATATACCTTTGACTCACCTTTCTCTTTTTACCAAAATGGACCATACCTTTCATTGGAGAAACCTTCAATTAGTCCCAATCACCCACTTGGAATTCTAGATCTTTCCTTCTTACATTGGCATAAGATTTTTTATGACGTTAGGTTGTCCTCAACCTTTCTTTAATCATCATAATCTTCTCAAGAGCCTCCATAACAAGATCCGATCCCAATAAATCCTCCTCTCCAACCTCAATCAAACCCACTGGAGATCTACAATGTCTCCCATAAAAAGCCTCAAAAGGAGCCATACTGTTACTCAAGTGATAGCTATTGTTGTATGCGAATTCAATCAAAGGTAGATGGTCGTCCCAACTACCCCTCAATTCCAATACACATTCTCTAAGCATATCCTCAAGTGTTTGAATGGTTCTTTCGGCTTGGCCATCTATTTGAGGGTGGAAGGTTGTACAAGGTTAGCTTTTGTACCAAGAACCCTTTGGAAAGACCTGCAAAAGTGTGAATCGAATTGTAAACCACGATCTCATATGATGGACAATGGAATCTCATGCAATCTTACTAACTCAAGCATGTACAACAGTGCATACTCTTAAGCCCATATGTGGTCTTAACCAGTAGAAAGTGAGCCAATTTCGTCATCCTATCAATGACCACCCAAATGGAATCAAAACCTTTTGTAGTCTTGGTCAACCTAACCAAAAAGTCCATACTAATCACCTCCCACTTCCAAGTGGGAATCTTTATGTCTTGTGTTAAGCCACCCGACCTTTGATGTTCATCTTTAACTTGCTGACAACTATGCCAACCAGAAATGAATTTGGAAATGTCCCTCTTCATGCCTCCCCACCAATAAACATCCCTCAAGTCTCTATACATTTTGGTTGAACCGGGGTGAATAGAATAAGAAGAATTATGAGCCTCATCAAGGATCTTCTCCCTCAAACCATCAACGCAAGGCACACACAACAAATCCTGGTACCTAAGAGCACCATCTCCCCCTTGGGAGAAAACATCTAATTTTTCCTTTCACCAAGGCCTTCAATTCAAGCAAGGAAGAATCAAGATCTTTTTATACTATCACCTAAGCAACCAATGAATACTTAGACCTATCAACAACAACCACACCGCTATCACCAACCTCTTCAAACCTAATCCCCAATCTAGCAAAACTATGCACCTCACTAGCCATTTCCCTATCACCACCATCTACATGAGTTAGGCTACCTATGGACACCCGACTTAAAGCATCCGCCACCATATTTGCATTACTCGGATTCTAATGCACACTCCTGTCATAATCTTTGCGAAGTTCTGGCTACCTTCTTTCTCTCAAGTTGATATCTTATTGAGTGAAGACATATTGGAGGCTCTTATGATCAGTTAAGACATCAACATGCACCCCATACGAGTAATGATGCCAAATCTTAAATGCAAACACAATGGCGGCTAACTCTATATCATGGGTAGGGTAATTCCTCTCATGTACCTTGAGTTGTCTGGAAGCATAAGCTATGACCTTACCATTTTGCATTAGCACACAACTCAAAAAAACTCTAGATGCATAACAATACATAATAAAACCCTCAAGACCACCCGGTAGTGACAATATAAGAGCGGACAAATCTTATACAGTAAACCGCAAGACTTAAGATTCTCCTAATATCCGACGGGGTCAATGGTAGGACAATTCCTAATTACATCAGTTTTCTCAGGATCCATTTTTATACTATCCCCTGACACTTCATAACCCAAGAATGCAACATCTTCCAACAAAAATTCACACTTGTCATATTTAGCATACAATCTTTCCTCCCTCAACCTTTACAATACAACCCTCAAATGACCCATATGCTCCTCCCTACTATGTGAGTAGATCAAAATATCATCAATGAATACCAAAATAAAGGAATCAAGGTAGATTTGAAGGTCCTATTCATTATGTCGATGAAGATGGCCAGTGCATTGGTCAACCCAAAATGACATTACAACAAACTCACAATACCCATATCTAGTCTGGAAGGTTGTCTTTGGAATATTACACTTCCTCACCTTCACTTGATGATACCCAGACTGAAGAATAATCTTAGAGAACAATCTAGCCCCTTGCAATTGGTCAAACAAGTCATCAATTCTTGGAAGAGGATATTTATTCTTTATAGTGACCCTATTGAGTTATCAGTAATTAATGCACCTTCTAAATGAACCAACCTTCTTTTTGAAGAACAACACCGGAGCACCCCAAGGTAATTGACTAGGTCTAATAGATCACTTTTTTAACAAATCTTTCAATTGCTCTTTTAATACCTTCAACTCCATCGTGGCTATACGGTAAGGGGAAATGGAGATAGGTTGAGTGTCGGGAAGGATATCCATGCCAAAATCTATCTCCCTTTCGGGAGGGACACCAAGAAGGTCATTTGGGAAGACATCAAGAAACTTGTTTACAATGGGGACAGACTCAATGGAAGGGACTTTGGACTCCACATCCTTAATCCTCACAAGATGGTACAAACACCCACTAGAAATCAACTTATGGGCTTTAATTCATGAAATGAAAGTACCCTTGACCACCACATCTTGAATCTCCCACTCAAGCACTGGTTCGATAGGAAATTGAAACTTGACCCAACTGGTTCTACAATCAATAGAAGCATAATAGGCATGTAACCAATACATCCCAAAAATGACACTAAAGTCTACCATGTCTAATTCAACAAGATCACAAGGCAAAAACGTATGAAAAATGCAAATACAACAACTTCTATAAACTTTCCTAGCAACAATAAAGGCACCAATAGGAGTAGACAATTCATATGACTTATGCAACAACTAGGGGACAACATGAACCTTTTTAGCAACAAGAGAGGTAAGAAAGGAAAGAGTGGAACCCGGGTTAATCAAGGCATACACAACAAAGTTAACAATATTTAACATATCGGTAACAACATCGGGGATCTCACTGACACCTTGCCTCCCATGTAGAGCATAAAATCGATTGGGCCTTGAGGCACCACCTTGAGGACCACCTCTCCCCAATGGGACAACGTTAGCACTCCGAACCTTATCACAGTTTCTTGGACAATCCACCATGTAATGAACAAGCTTTCTATATACATAGCATTCATTAGAACCCTTCAAACACGGGACATTATGACCCCTCCCACATCTAGAACACACATCAAAAGGAGCTATCCCACAAACACCATGAGGCCTAGGGAAGTCATTGGCAAGCCCCCTATTAGTAGCATGAGGAGGCCCTTAGCCTTGATCAAAACTTAGTACCCTTTTGAAATTTACCTTCAAATAGGGCCCTCTTAGCCTCATGCCCCTTTCTCTTCCTCAATTTCTCCTCCTCCATTTTCTCGGCATAGGTCATCAACCAAGATAAGTCCATGTCCCTAATTAGCATAGCATACCGACATTCTTCACTTACCAAGTCGGAGACCCCCATCACGAACTTATTCATTCTAGATGTAGGATCGGCCACCAAATGAGGAGCATACTTTGATAGTTGATTTAACTTTGGAGAATATTCCCTTACACTCATAGCACCTTGTTTCAAGTTTATAAACTCTACAAACTTTGTTTCCCTAAGCTTAAGAGGGAAAAACTGATCAAGGAAGGCCAAATTGAACTCCTCCCAAAGCACCACATTACCAAACCCTTTCTCACCCTTCCATTTCGCATACCAAATTCAGGCTACCCCTTTGAATTGGTATGACACCAACTCTGCCTTTTCATTTGGCCCAACACCTATGATATTCAAGATTTTGAAGATCTCATCAATGAACTCTCGTGGATCTTCATCCACCTTTGATCCATGGAAAATTGAAGAATTCATCCTCATGAAGTCTCTTACCCTAGCTCCAAGGGTAGTAGTATGAGGGGATTAGGCCCCTTTTTGGACTTGGCCAATGGACAAGCATATTAATAGCATCCCGGAGCTCACCATTTGTAGGTTGCTCCTTGAGAGTTTGGGCTCGTCTTCCTCTAATGTTTGGCATGATCTAGCATAGAAAAGAACAATCATTAGGGGGGAACTTACTACAACTCTATAGTATGACTTAGAACATGAAAAAGGTATGCATTTCTAAAAAGTCTCATAGCCTCCTACTCATAGTCATGGTGTTCTTTACAACCATGAATAGGACTCTAATCAATGTGGTGTATAGGACTCTGAGGATCTTTCAACCTGGTGCTTTGATACCCGATTTGTCATGACCCAAGGCTAGGGCCTAGATGTGACATAGCACAAGGAGAATCCGAAGGGACCCCAAGCAAGCCTCATAAAGCATCATTACACATCTTTGGTCACGAAAGCAATACATCAAGCATCAACGATAAAAAGATTGAGGAAAATGAGGTTAAGGGAAAAGATTGCACAATAACATGGTCAAAAGAGAAGAGTTAAGCTCATATTATAAATACTTATGATATCTGACGAACACCTCTAATACATAGATAAAAGCAAGGTCCAAGACAAAGTAACAGGGCTCACCCTCATAGTCAAAATAAACAATAAAGATTAATGTCTCAATGCATATTAGAAGAAACATAGACTAGGTACCCAAAGTGGAGCACTCACCAACTAGCTTGAATAACATCGAACTAGCCACGTGGAGGAGGATGATCAACTTAGGCACCTGTTCCAACATGGTGACATCATGTAGGCATAGAGTATACGTTAGTATGTTTGAATTTACTAAGTATGTAGGATGCAATACGACAGTAGATAGGCATCCTAATCAAAATACATAATATTAAGCAACAGGCATAGTATACAATATGGCATATATGATCAATGGTTAAGTAAAACATGTTTTAGTACTCATGCTCGTATAGGATATCAATGTGTAGAAGAAACCAAGCTAGTTGTTCATGGTATAAACCCCTTGGTGGCTGTGTGGTATAAACCCCTAATATGGTTGATGGTAGTCATACCTTATCAACACGGTAATGAAGTATAAACGCCTCGCATAGATTATGAGTATAAACCCCCAACAAGGTTACCCGAGGCTCTTGTCCCCCCGGATTGGGTACGGTCAAATGCAACACTTTATATAGAGTATATTAGAGCATATCATATACATTAGCTAATTTCATCATCATAACATCATAAAAATCATATCTCATGCTTTGGACCATTAAATCCTCAAGAAACCACATTCGGACACTTTATCAAATACTTTGAGAGTGTTTAATGCTAGTGTAATATGATGAAAAATAGAAATGAAATCATGTAAGAAAATCTATTGTAAAACCATCAATCAACACCTTGCAACACCCTTAAGACATATACTTCAAAACCCCTTCTGAAATCTTACAATAGATCAAAAATGTGCCTTGAAAGTACCCAAAATCGTAATTTTTGTATATCTCAAAATCCATCCGCGATATTGAAAATCCTACTTCATATTCTTGTTCAGGGGATAAAATTGAGTAGCAAATGAGTCTAAATCCAATTTAAGAGTAACAATATCAAAATTTGAAAATTGTAAAAATGTGATTTCCAGTGAGGTTTTCGCGCCCCTGGAGCGCCTTAGTATAATTTTTTGCCCAGTTATTTTTCTTGTCCGGTCCAAGGTTTTTGGGTCTTCGGCGTAAGCATTCTCATATATAAAAATACCTATACGTAGACTTCTTTAACCCTCATATTATTCAAGACATTTCCAAATGCTCTCTCAAACACTTAGACAATATTTCATCTCCATATTTCGAGTCCAAAAACACATCAAGATTCTAAGGTTCTCAATCAAGCTTCAAGTATCCATCTCAAATCATCATCAAGATATTTACCAATGTCAAGGTATGTGGGTTTCTTTTATGGGTTCCTTTCAACCATGATACGAAAGCTTCCTTTTACTTAAAATTTCATGATTTAAAGTTGGTTTACTCCTAGGTCTTACTTATTATGAATTTCACTGCACACTATGTTGGAGGTTTCATGAAATTATGATTGTTTTAGCATGGTTTGGGCTATGAATCTATGATCTATTGTAAGATTGGATGAAGGACTTTGATTTATATTTCCTGAGAGTGTTACCAAGTGTCTATTGATGGTTTTAGATTGAATTTTCTAGCATGATTACACTCTTGAATTGCATGGTTTTATATTAGCACTACAACCTGCCAAGTGTTTGAGAAAATGTCTGGTTATGAGTTTCTTGAGGAATTGAAGGTCCAATGCATGTACTATGAGTTAAATGACCATATGATGATGAAAGGAATGTATGTATATGATATTATCTATATAGTGTTGGAATCGACCAAGCCTTACTCAGGGGGTTGTAGGCCTAGGTAAGCATGTTGAGGGGTTTGTACCTCGATAGCCTCGCTCGCGAGGTGGTAGGCCCATTCGACCATGTCGAGGGGTTTGTTCCTTAGTAACCACATTAAGAGGGGGGTTGTACTCTATCAACCATGTTGGGGGAGGGTTTGTACCTCATCACCCATGTTGGGGGGTTTGTACGTCATCAGCATATTGAGGGGTTCGTACCTCATTCATCTCTCCAAGGGGGTGGTATGCCTTGGATATTTTCTATTAAAGGTCTCTCTTTACAATTGTATTATGTTCTATATAAGAATGATTTTACTTCAAGCATCATTCGTACGTTCCATATTGCTATATGCTCATCCATTGTCTATGTTATGCATTTTGATTATGGTTTTTATCACTTATTGCATTGCATTCTACATACTTAGTACATTCAAACATACTAACATATACTCTATGCCTGCATGATGTCACCATATAGGAACTGGAGCTCCACTTGATCATCTTCCAAATAAGTCTCATAGCATATAATTACACATCCTCATAGCATATCATTACAAATCCTCATAGAATTGTCGTTGGTGATAGATGCTCAAGCGGGGCTCCAGTTCCTACATGACCATATCATGTAAGCGTAGGGTATATGTTAGTACTTTGGAATGTACTAAGTATGAGGGATGGAATACAATAAGAGATACGCAACGTAATAAAATGCATAACAATAGGCAATAAGCATGATATAACAATATGACATGCATGGACAATGCTTATAGTAAAACGTGCTTGAAAATATCCTTTCTTTCATAGCTTACTTAAGCCATTAAGATAACATAATTAGATTATCCAATTACCTTATATTAGCGGGTAAGAGATATAGCATGAGTTCATAACCCCAAATCATACACGAGGATAAGGAGTACATCATAGTTCATAACCTCATAAAGAGTAACATAACCTCATAGGGAGTAGCATAACCTCATAAAGAGTAATATAACCTCATAGGGAGTAGCATAACCTCATAAAGAGTAACATAACCTCATAGGGAGTAGCATAACCTAACAAGGAGTAGCATAAACTCATAAGGAGTAGATTGCATTCGTACATGAGGGTAATATGTACAACATAGTTCATAACCCCTACATGTAGGAATTAACCTTACACTAGAGGGTAAAGCATGTAACATAGTTCATAACCCCTCCTAGTAGGCTTTCATAATTGACAAGAGCATAAACCTTATCTTAAGAATCTAACAAGTCATAAACAATTCACTAGAACATAACAACATGAGACCCCAACAATTCCCTTTCAATATCAAAGGTGGTTAACATGATTCAAACAAATATATTCATTCCTTTCATCCTTATATACATATCTTCCCTTCTTATCATCATTTGGCCATCACATACATACATCATTTCATCATCATATAATCATTATAATATCATTCAACACATAGAACATGCATTGGACCCATAATTCCTCAAGAAACTCTAGCTGGACATTTTATCAAACACTTGGCAGGTGTGTAATGGGGGTAAAAGACCATGCAATTTAGAGATGAAATCATACAAGAAAATTCATTGTAAAACCATCAATCAAAACCTTACAATACCCTCAAGACATACACATAAAAACCCTCATCCAATCCATCATTAGATCCAATAATTATATCTCAAAAAATGCTAAAACAATCATACTTTCATTAACTAAAATCACTGTGCAGTAAATTTTTTAATATACAAAACTCACATGTAAAATCAACGTTAAATCAAGAAATATTAGTAAAAAGGAGGCTTACACACCATGGGTTGAAGGACCCAATGGTTTAACACAACATAAATTGGATTTTGGAGAAACCTTGAAGAAGGATTTAATGGGGACTTGAAGCTTGAGTGAAATCCTTGATGAAATCCTTAAGATTGGTCTTGAGTTTTGGGACTTCATTTTAAGAGTAACTATTTGGGTAAGCATTTTGGTGAGTATTGGGGAATGTTTAGGATGATATGAGGGTGAAATAAGGGTAAGTACATGTTTTTTCAAGTGTTGGAACCCATTGGCCCAAGACATAAAAGTATTGGACCGAAGTCAAGAGAAAATAGGACCAAAATGGACTGCTTACTGGATTGCATTTTCTGCACAATTGAGTTCCACGAAAATGCGCATAACGCCTTTATCCGAACTAGAAATGAGGTGAAACCAAGTTCATTTGGAAAGCTAATTCAAAGAGATTTAATTTGATAGGTCATGGGACACCCAAATCTTAGTGTGCTAAGAGATATTTCCCTTCAAAATTGACCCTCCAAAATCACATTTTTGCAATTTTCAGATTTTGATACGATTTCTCTAAAATTCGGGATAGACCCATTCCCTACTCAATTTGACCCCCTAAATAAGAATATGAAGTTAAATTTTTTTTAAATAACGAATAGATTTTTAGATATATGGAAATTACGATTTTGGGCGCTTTTCGAGCCACATTTTCGAGCACTTTTTTGGATCATTTCAATATCTCTCCTTTGGGAACATTTGTCCCCAAATTTCAAAGAAACGTACAAGAGAAAAGTAATCATAGAGAGACGAGCCCCAACAAGAATGCAACAATACACTTAAAACACCATTTTCAAAACCTCGGCATAAGTGTAAAATCATCATAAACTTTCCAACTTAAACATGAATGCATATGAATTATATAGGGGCTGAAACATAAGACTTAGAATCATAGAATGGACTTGACATGTCATCATAAGCATTAATCGAATGAAAGAAATATGGATATTTCTCCTCCATGCCTGCTCTGATTTTCCGAGAGACACATACGAATAGACAACTCTTCCAAAAGGCCATTAATGAACACCACATCCCCGTTAATCAACTTCTCCACTTATCCATCCAACACCTCCACCTGGACCTCCCTCCTAGCCAACTTATGCTCCACCTCACCTACAACTTCAAGGAGTTCTATAACACTTGAGTCACCAACACATCCCATCCGCCTAAAAGCACAAAAAACTGGGCGAACCATATCTACATCCATAGGCAAATCCCCATACTTATGCAACCTTACCAACCTCCCTTTACACTCTACAAGGAATCACAATCATCAACTCAAGTGTCAACCTTAAATTCACCTCACCCACTTGGTACCATAGCCACCATCTCCCCCTTGGGAGACAACCTCCACTCTATCATCTTCTCACCCAAAACTTCCAATTCTAATAAGGAGGAATCCAGCTTGCTGAAACTGGACCTCCTTAACCAAAGAAGATTTGGAACCACAAGAACATTATACCACCATTTTCGATTTCCCTCAACCTTCTTCCAATCTAACCAACTAATGGATCCCACTAGTCTCCTTTTTGCCACCACTATCCACACATGCTATGATTCCTAGAGCACCGACCACAACATTAGCCTTACCAGGGAAAAGTAATGCACACTCATTCATAATCCTTAAGGAATCCTAACCACCTTCTTACTATCCACAATGAACACTTATCGTATTTAGCAAACAACCTCTCATCTTCCAAGACTTGCAATACTACCCCCAAATGATTCACAAGCTCTAAACAAATCAATACCTCATTACTAGAGACCACCACAAACAAATCAAGGTAGGTTTTTAAGACACTATTCTAGAAATACACAACACAATCGATGCACAAGTCAACCAAACAACTCCATCAATACTAATAATGCTTACTCCTAGTCCAGAAAAACACTTAGAGACATCACCTACCCCTATCTTCACTTGGAAGCAACACCCATACCAAAGATCAACCTTAGAGAAGTGACTAACCCATTGTAGTTGACCAAGTAGGTCACCCATCCTTAGCCATCACATCACAACCTTACGGGTGCTACCCTCATCGAAAGCATACTATGCGAGTAGCCAAACCATCTAAAGACCTCCAACATCCCAAACTAAGTCCAACCAAGATCACAAGATAAGACTATGCAACGATCACATGGGGAAACCCTAATAGACCCCTACTAGCCACAATAGACTCACGTAACCATCCGGGACACACACACAGAGAAAAGTCCTACTAGCACAAAGGAAGAGTAATCCCCGGACCTCTCAAATCATCCTACTCAAAATGTCAATCACAATATTAGCCTCACATAGGGTCAACTAAGTCATAGGAGAAACAATAGAAAAGGACCTACTCACAAGTTCCGACAATAGCCCACTAAACTCAAGAAGCTACTAAAGCCCAAGGGGATTAAGGTTTAGGCTAACAAATAATCACCCTTATCTTACTAGGGTCCACCTTAGTGCTATCACAGGGAACCACACAACTAAGGAAGGCAACTTCCTACAACAAAAATTCTCATTCATCCTATTTAGCACCTAAATTCATTCTTTAAACTTGTAGTACTACCCTCAAAATGATACACATTCACTACCTCGTTAGGGAACGAACCATCGTATAATCACCAAAACCACCATAAAACTATTAGAGTAGGGATTAGAGATCTTACTTATGAGACTTATAAACATAACCTGCGTACTAGTCAAACCAAAAGGCACTAACCCAAATTGAAAATATTAGAAATGGCATTCAAGGCTTCATCTATCACCAACAACAATTCTATAAATAAACAACTTAGTTTAAACACCTCCAATTCTGACAAGATGAAAAATGCAACCCCTTAGAGACTAGTTGTACATTAAGACATGAAATGGATCTACCTCCCTTGCTACCATTTGACAACCTCTCACTCAAAAATGGCCTTATTAAGGAGTCAGAATATAACTCTAAGGGTCCTACGACCCATGAAGACACAACAAGCGTACGACAATTTCATCCCTACAATGACATAAAAATCCACCACGCCAACTCCAACAATTCACGAAGCAAGACCTAAAGCAATACAAACTTGGATCACCACCTATGAACCTTCTGGCAAAAATATACCCAACAAAAGGATAGACACCAAAGATCCATACAACAACTTGGGCACACAAGAAGCCCCACTAGAAACCAAAAGTAATAAAGAAAGAAATATTGGAACTCGGATCCATCAACATCCAAACCTTCAACTTACCTTCCTTTGCCTTCCTCATTGAAGCAACATGATCAACTAGAATAGCAAAAATCATTGGTTGGAGGGGAAATCCCTATCTCACTTCTAAAGCATGACATAGACCATAAAGAAGGGAACCATTTCCTAAAATGTTTCACAGCCTCCTACTCATAGTTGTGGTGCACATCATAGCTATGAATATCACTCTACTTGATGCGTTGTGTTGGAATCTGAGGATCTTTCAACCTAGTGCTCTGATATCATTTTTGTCACGACCCAAGCCTAAGTCCTAGACGTGACTGGCGATTGGGGAACCCAAAAGAACTCCAAACAAGTCTCATAGCATATCATTACACATCCTTGGTCACAGAAGCAGTATAAAAAATCATAAGAAACATGAATAAAGAGAAATTGGGACTAGAGAGAGAGAGAAAGTTTAATACTTAAATAATATGGATGAGTCAATGCTCAAACGAAATACATAACTTGTCCAACAATACATCTAAACATAGATACTTAACAAGGGCCAAGACAAAGAAATCGAGCTCACCCTTATAGTCAAAATAGCAATAAAGAAGAAGGAATCAATATATAACATAAGCAACATAGACCAATGTCCTCGGAATGAAGGACTCACCAATAAGCTTGAGTGAAACTGTACTAGCCATGTGGGTGGAGATGCTCAAGCGGGGCTACAGTTCCTACATAGTCATATCATGTAGATATAGAGTATACTTTAGTACGTTGGAATGTACTGACTATGTGGGATGTAATACAACCACAGATAGCCAATATAATCAAAATGCATGGCAATAGGTAATAGGCATAATATAACAATATGCCATGCATGGAGAATGCTTGTAGTAAAAGATTCTTTAAAATATTCATTATTTCATAGCTTACTTAACCCATTAAGATAACATAATTGGCTTATCCAATTACCTTATACTAGAGGGTGAGAGATCTAGCATGAGTTCATAACCCCAAATCATATACGAGGGTAAGGAGTACATCACAGTTCATAACCTCATAAAGAGTAACACAACCTCATAGGGAGTTGCATAACCTCATAAAGAGTAACATAACCTCAGAGGAAGTAGCATAACCTCATAAAGAGTAACATAACCTCCTAGGGAGTAGCATAGCCTCATAAACAGAAGCATAACATCATAGGGAGTAGCATAACCTCATAAGGAGTAGCATAACCTTATAAGGAGTAAATTACATTTGTACATTTTTGTAAGGTGTACGATATAGCTCATAACCCTAACTATAGGAATTGGCCTTGCACTAGAGTCTGAAGCATGTAACAAAGTTCATAACCCCTCCTAGTAGGCTTTCACAGTTGACAAAAGCATAAACCTTATCTTAAGAATCCAACAAGTCATCAACAATTCGCAAGAACATAACAATATGAGAGACCAACAATTCTCTTGCTATACCAAAGGTGCTTTACATGATTCAAACACATATATTCATTCCTTTCATCCTTATATACATATCTCCCGTTCTTATCATTATTTGGTCATCACATATATACATCATTGCATCATCGTATAATAATCAGAACATCATTTACCACATAAAACATGTATTCGACCCACAATTCCTCAACAAACTCTATTCGGACATTTTATCAAAACCTTGGCGGGTGTGTAATGGGGGTAAAAGACTATGAAATTTAGAGATGAAATCACGCAAGAAAATCCATTATAAAACCATCAATCAACACCTTGCAATATCCTTAAGACATATACATCAAAAGCCCTCATCAAATCCAACACTAGATACAGGATCTAAAGCTCAAAACATGCTAAAATAACCATACTTTCATGAGCTAGATTCACTGTGCAGTAAATCTCCCAATATACAAGACCCACATGTAAAATGAACTTTAAATCATGAAATATTAGTAAAACGGAGGCTTAGACACCATGGGTGGAAGGACACAGTAGTTCAACACCACATACCTTGTCTTTTGGAGAAACCTCGAAGAAAGATTTAATAGGGACTTGAAGTTTGAGTGAAATCCTTGATAAAATCTTAAGATTGGTCTTGAGTTTTGAGACATGAATTTGGGAGTAAACTTTTGCTAAGTATTTTGGTGAGTATTGGGGAATGTATAGGATGATATAAGTGTGAAATAAGGCTAAGTATGTGTGTTTTCAAGTGTGGAAATCCTTAGGCCCAAGACTTAAAAGTCTTGGACCTAAGTCAAGAAAAAATAGGACCAAAATAGACTGCTCATTGGAATTGCATTTTCTGCACAAACGAGTTCCATGAAAATGGGCATGACTCCTTCATTTGAACTTGAAATGAGGTGAAACCAAGTGCGTTGGAAAGATAATTCAAAAAGACTTAATTTTGATAGGTTATGGGAGACCTATTTATTTGTGTGCTAAGAGATATGCTCCTTCAAAGTTGACCCTCCAAAATCGCGTTCTGTTGTAGATTGGACCTGATTTTGTCCACCATTCTATAGACAAGGTGAAGGTTATTAGAGAATGGTTAAAGACTGCCCAAAGATGCTAAAAATCATACATCGATGTGAGGAGGATAGACTTAGAGTTTGAGATAAATGATTGGGTGTACTTGAAAGTGTCACCTATGAAGGGTGTCATGAGTTTTCGAAAGAAGAGAAAATTGATTCCTCGCTATATCGGTCCCTGTCAAATTGTTTGGAGAATTGGAAAGGTTGCTTATGAGTTAGAGTTGCCTTCGAGTTAGATCGTATTCATCCGATGTTCCACGTCTCTATGTTGAAGAAGTGCTTGGGAGATCTTACCTTGGTGATCCCTATTGAGAGTACAAGAGTAAAGGATAACTTGTCCTATGAGGAGATTCTAGTTCAAATACTTGACCATCAAGTTCGCAAGTTGAGAAACAAGAGATAACCTCAGTCAAAGTCCTGTGAAGGAATCAATATATTGAGGAAGCCACGTGGGATGCTGAGGAGGATAATGAAACGTCACCAAAAACTTCCCGAAAATGTGCCTCGGATGTGCCCAAAATCATAATTTTCATATATCCCAAAATCTGTGCGTCATATCAAAAATTCGACTTCATATTCTTGATCATGGGCAAAATTGGGTAGGAAATGGGTATAACTCCAATTTTAGAGAAAAGGAGTCACAACTTTAATTTCTTAAAAATTACTTATCAAGTGTTGATCCACGCCCCTAGAACGACGCGGCTAGGGTGCGAACCAGTGTTATTTTTGACCCATTTTGTTGAGTCAGTCCAAGGCCTTTGTGTCTTAGGCCTCAACCTTCCCATGCGTGAAAATACATATACTTAGTCATATTTCACCTTTCTATCATACAAGACATTCACAAATATTCTCTCAAACACTTTAACAATATTTCACCCTATATTTCAAGTCCCAAAACTCATCCGGATCTTAAGGATTTCACTCAAGCTTCAAGTCTCCATTTTCAATCTTCATCAATAATTCTTCAAAGCTAACGTATGTGGGTTTTAACCATTGGTTCCTTGCACCCGTGGTGCCCATGATTTCTTTTCACCTAAATCACATGTTTCTAAGTTGATTTTATTTATAGGTCTTCTATTATGAATTTGACTATGCACTGTGTTGAGGTTTTGTGAAAGTGTGACTGTTTAAGCATGTTTTGAGCTATGAATCTTAGATCTATCTTAAGATTTGATGAACGATTTTGATTGATGTTACATGACGCTATCAGCAAGTGTTAGTGGGTGGTTTTACATTAAGTTTTCTTGCATGATTTCGCTCATGAATTATATGGTTTTACACAAGCATTGCACACCTACCAATTTTTTGATAAAATTTCTGGTTGATGAATCTAGAGTTATTGAAGGCCTAATATTTAGCATTTGAGTTAAGTGATTGTATGATGATGAAAGGATGATAGGTATATGTTGATTACATGAGAAGTATCTATTGGGTTGTGAGTAGACAATAACCAATTGAGGGGTGATGCTATAATAACTAGGATAGGGGTGGTAAGCCATCAACCAATTAAGGGGTTTGTACCTCAATCATCTTGGATGGGGGTGGTAAGCCATCAACAAATTGAGGCGTTGGTACCACAATCACTAAGATGGGAGTGGTAAGCCATCAATCAATTGAGGGGTTAGTACCTTAATCACCTAGGATGGGGGTGGTAAGCCATCAACAAATTGAGGGTTTGGTACCACATTCACCTTTGATGGGGGTGGTAAGCCATCAAACAATTGAGGGGTTGGTACCTCAATCACTTCTAAGGTGTGGTCTACCTTAGATTCAAACTACTAAGTTGCTTGGTCTATTATGATGGTCAATTCCTACACATGTAATATGTTCTTTAAATAAGCATGTTTACTTCAAGTATCATTCATGTATGCCATATTGTTATATGATCATCTATTGCTTAATTATGTATTTTGACTATGTTGCTTATCTATTGCTGCATTGCATCCTACATACTTAGTACATTCAATCATACTAATACATACTATATTCCTACATGATGTTACCATGTAGGAACCAGAGCCCCACTTGGTCATCCTCCTCCTCCACGTGGCTAGTGCGATATCTCTCAAAGTAAGTTTGGTGAGTCCTCCATTCCAAGGTAATATCTTTTATCCTATGCTATGTATTAAGACTCTTTTCCTTCATGTATGCTTATGACTAAGAGGGGTGAGCCTAGTTGCTTGTCTTGGTCCCCCACTTCTATCTATGCAGTAAAGGTGTTGTTGGAACCTTATGATGTATTAATGTTATACTTTATTGAGTTTACTATGTTTCTATGAAATGATAGTCACATGTTCCCCCCTTCCTTTTTTACTATCTATTGTTGTTATTTTAATGCTTCCACGACCAAAGATGTGTAATGATATGCAAAAAGACTTGTTTTAGATCCCTTTGGGTTCTCCATTCGCTGTGTCACATCTAGGACCTATGCTTGGCTCGTGGAAGATATGTGAGCAAAATACCCGCATCTGTTCATGCCTAATGATGATAATGTTGAAGATAATATTCCTATCTTTAACATTATTGATGTTTCTATTCCTGAGTTGATGTGTCTATTCCTGAAAATCTGAGTAAAGCTTACTGAGGTCGATGAGATGTCGAGTGGTTGAGTCATTGAATGAGTTTTGATATTAGTCTTGAGTCTATTTGTGCCTTATTTCCATCCCTACTCATTATTTGAGGATGGAATGATCCTAAGGGGGAGATAATGTAACGCTCAGTGAAATTATCGAATTACCCATTTAGAGGAGAATTATTCTTATAAAAAGTCTTCCCATGCTCCAATAGCACATTCGAGGCCAGATTTGTGATTAGCATGAAAAATTGAGTGGAAAAATGCTATCCATCAATTTCTAGAGCAACCGGATAAAAAATAATTTTTTATTGAAAAACCAAAACCAATGTTGGTCCGCGTCTAGTTCGGGACGTGCTACTGTAGTAGACCTACACTTAGTTTTTTTTTTAAAAAAATTCAACATGCGTTGGAAAACTCATTTAGAGAATTTTTAGCCAAAAATATTACTCCACATCCGGTCATGTTCTTCCGAAGTGAACTTTATTTTATTTTGTGAAGGGCATTATGTACCATTCTAACCTATCCCAACATCCATATCTGAGTACAAGGGATTGTTTTTGCTCAAATAGGGTTCAAAACTTTTTTTTCCTAGAGTTTTTAGAGAAAAAGAGAAGAGAAGTTAGAGATCTTGCGGATTTGGGTTAAAATCGTGGGAAGACTTATGTTATCCTTCATCTCAGGTATGCAAGGCTAACTTAAAACATGGAGTTGTTCTTCCATGTGGCCCATAATTGAAGTAGATTGATATATGGATGCATTGAATTTTATGCATGTAATTCTTGAGTATTTCTTCAAACCTATACCTATATTACATATTTTTTATGTTGCTGGCCATTACAAACTTGACTTACTGCAAAAATGATTTTCTTGAATTATTTCACGAATCTCTACATATTATGTTATTATAGATTGCAAGAATGAACTAAGGAAATGGGTCTAGAGCCTTGATTGTATAAATGTGCTTGTCATCTATAGTTGTGGTCATAATATGAGAATGTTGATGATGATATTGATGAAATTATGTCAATGCTATCTTAAGAGTATGTAATTAATCATTTAATGTTCCTAATCTAATGAGTTGATTGTTGATGAGATGAGTTGATGTTTTACGTCCAAAAGAGTCTAAATAAAGAGTGATCTTGATGTTTGACGTCTTATGAGAATACTAAATCCTGGGAGGAGTATTGAGCACGAAAATAAGTAAGAGTAAGTCTTGCTCACACTCATTAACTATGTGTCCAGCGTAAGAGAAGATTGAATCATAAAATGAATGTCTATTTAGTCCCAAAAGAGGACTTGATGTTTTTAAATTGTGGATCCACTAATGCCATGTCCTTTACCCCCAAAGGTACTGGATCGGTATCATAAGGACCTCACTTTATTATATCATCACCAGCTCATAGGTGATGGTTGTCGGTTAGAGAGACTCCTAGCTATGTTCTACACTGATAGTACTCTGATGTTGAGTTGATAGTATAAGTTTTAATTAATGTTCGTGAGTTATTGTCTACTCTCTATTCTTGCCTTAGGTGAATATTTGACATTCCGGGTGAGTATCCTATGAGTTGATGTTATTTAATATTATCCTACATGTATTATTTCATTCAACCATTTTACTTGCTCATATATTTCACGTATTGACATCTATTTGGGCTTGCATCATAAAATTTATTTGAAATCCTCAACAAGCGCTCCGTTGAAGGTCCACCTTCCCTACAACTAATTGGTGAATTGTTCCCTGCATTTGAAGGATATCATTTCATATTTTCCTATGCTTTGAGTTAGTTTTCTGTTGATTTATTGTAGCCATGGCCTGTCATGTACCATTCTAGACTTTCAAGGAAGAGGCTTCATAGACTAGAAGATGATTGTTGATGTTGGGGTGCTTCCCTCTTTTATTTGAGTTTTCCCTAAGTTTGCTATTATACCATAGATATTGAGATCCGTTTTGATGGCCTGTGGCCTTCTTTCATTGATGCATAAGTTGACGGAGTTGCCCACTGTTATGTTGTCAAATATTTTGATGAATTCTGTTGTATCAATAGTAGAATGAATGTGATGACACCAAGTGGTTCTCTTGGGGACAAGCAATAGTCTCTGAGCATCTGCCACTCGAAGGGTTCCCTCCCGAGGCATGACAAAACTACAGTAACATTGTGCGTGATTCGTAAAGAATTAGTTTTAAGTTTAAAATGTGGTTCTTTTAAATGCAACTTTATAGTTTAAGTTTTGACATATTCAGATAGATGATTGAATATTGGGGTTTAGATTATATGAACACCATTAAAATTGGGTTATCTAGAGGAATTAACACTTAACCTATATTTGAAATTTATGAAGTTGATTATCAAATTGGGTGAATTTTTAGGTATAAGCCAGGTATACAGTAGTATGGGTATCTATTGACTCTTTTTCTTACGAATGTTATATATTTGATAGATTAAAAATATTTAGAGATATTGAGGAAAGAAAAAGTATTGGAGGATTAGCTAACTTGGCTTTGGTCCTTCAGTTGAGGTAGGTTATAGTTTATTATATGTGTTAGATAGACTCTTAATAGTAATAGATATTCATTGAATGATGTTGTGAAAATATTCTATGCATTTTATTATTGTGGTTTGGATGACTGATGTGTACTATGGTTGGTCTGCAATTCCAAGATCATCAAATCCATAATCTTGAACTTGTCATATAAAAGCTATGCAATGAATAAATAAGGTTTGATGTAATATTGTTAATGAAGTGGGAAGTAATGATAAGGAATGATGAAACAAACGTAATTAGATTGGTTGTCATATTCCGACACGATATAATTGGATCAAGTGTCATGTCCCTAGATGATACAATTGAATCGGGTGTCATGTTCTGACATGACATATTTGCATTAAGTATTACATTCTAATAGGATATTATAGGATTGAGTGTTACGTTCCAACCCAATATATATTTGATCGGGTGTCATGTTTCAACACGATAATAATAAAGGAAAACAATTTGAAATGGTTTAATGTATTCAATCTCAAATTACCCATTTCCGAATAGAAGTGTGGTGGAGGCTTGAGTTCTCATGTGTGTTCTTCATACTGTTTGCATATTATATACTTGTTCTATTATGTTGTTACTCATGTTTGCTGTTTGTTACTTTTTATTAGTGCTATAGTTGTTTCCCTGATATTACTTTATGTATATTGTTTTCTATTTGTAGTCAGCCAATGATATCTACTCAATATATGTGGCTTGTAATGACTCCTACTTGTATGTTTTTTTGTATTATTTTTGTGGTGTGCAGCGAGTGTTCCATCAAATTTGACTCGCCCTTATCGCTAGTTGATCGTTAGTATATCAGATTTCAGGGTGAGCTAACCTTCTAGCTTAAGTTGGATTCTCTCAGTTATGGCACGTCCTTAGTTTTCAGAAGTAAACTATTTTACTTATCTATTTTGGTTTTTCTCCTCCAAAATTTAGTATTTGAGATTAGGTTTCCTTGATGTGATGACTTTCATGTTTTGGAGAATGTTACAATAACAACAACAACAACAACATACGTAGTGGAATTCCACAAGTGGGGTCTATGGAAGGTTGAATGTATGGAAACCTTACCACTACCATATGGAAGTAGAGAGGCTGTTTCCTGGGAACCATCTTCTCAAAACCCATAAGCAGAGTAAACTAGATATGACAAAAAGTAAAAGAAAGGTAAAAGGAAAAAATGATTAATAACCAAAAGCACATGACAACACATAAATATGATATAATTAACACATAAAAAACAAATAATGAAAACACATGTTTTAAAACACTACTACTCGTCTACCCTACTATACCCCATGACTAGATAACCACCTAACCTTACCAACCAATTAACCTATTACTCTAATTCGTGACCTCCACTTCTTTCTATCTAGGGTCATTTCCTCAATGAGATCAAGTTCCGCCATATAATGTCTGATCACCTCCCCCAGTACTTCTTCGGTCTAGCTCTACCCCTTGGTGTAGCTCCTAAAAGCAACTTTTCATACCTCCTAACAAGAGCATCAGTACTCCTTCTCTGCACATGTCCAAACCATCGCAGTCTCGCTTATCAACCACCTCTAGGTTCTCCTAAATGGTCTCATTCCTAATCTTGTTACTCCTGGTATGACCACGCATCCATCTCAACATCCTCATCTCTACGACATGCATCTCCTAGATATGTGCATTTTTTATTGGCCAACACTCCACCCCATACAACAAAGATAGTCTAACCACCAATCTATAAAACTTACCTTTGATTTTAGGTGGTATCTTCTTATCACACAATACTCCAGATGTAAGCCTCCATTTAGTCCATACTGCCCCAATATGACATGGGACATCATCGTCGATATCGCCACTGTTCTGGATGATGCATCCTAGATACTTAACGTTTTTCCTTCCTGGGGATAGGTTGAGTGGCAAGCCAAGTTTGCTTCATCCCTCTCAATACTGAATTTGCACTCCAAGTATTCAGTTTTGGTCCTGTTCAATTTGAATCCTTTGGACTCCAAGACGTGTCTCCAGG